>WSXT02026135.1:0-13913 GCA_011762715.2 Neuroterus valhalla | reverse complement strand
TATAATGCGACGTGCGCCGGAAAAGGGTGATTACTCTGAAAAGTAAAATTTTTCAGGGCGAGCGGTCAGTTCGATCCGATGCACGCGACTTGTGTGAAAGAGGGAACCTAAAAACTAAATTATCCGCTGTAATAACGCTCGAAACTTTTTTTTGATTGTTGTAATAAAAAGAGCGACACAAAAAGTAGCGGAAGGTGTACAAACTTCGATCTCGATTCTTCTAGAGTAAGCCTCCTTTCTTCGACGCACGTCACAACAAATAAAAATTGGTTTAAGAACCACCGCCGGGGTCCACCTCGGAGCACATGTCATTTAGGAAAAATAACACAAGCTCCCAGTTGAACAATGGTCAAATACACCTATGGGCACGTCCTGAGACCGTGAGATGAGTGACAACATGCACGAGAAAATCACAATGGAGGGTCGGTGAAACCCTCGCGTGTCTTAAGGACATGGAGCGATCCACGTATTACTACTCCTTGCATCCATCCCGCAAGTGCGACGGCATATTTTTGGCACATGGGTATGGATTTCAGGTTACGAACCAGTGAAGGCGTCGCACCTCCAAGAGTTGCGATGATGAGAAAAATTAATTTAACCCAATATCCTTGATGATGCCGCAGTAGGTGTTCTCTGGTATCTTTGTACATCTCCGCCCCTTGCCTTCGATGTTGTAGTCGGCCGGTGCCGAGAATTCGATTACGAACATTGTTCGGTCCCGTTTCTCAAGGAGCACGATGGCGGGTCTTGTGTTTTGGATGGAGGCTATTGCCGAGGATGCTTGGAGCGCTCAGCGGGGCATAGTCGCTGCCAACGCCATATGAGCGATAAAGATGGTGATAAAGCACTCTCAATTCAGCGTTCTGTCTGTACAAATACGTCGTTCCTCCGTGAATAGGGCAATTGGAAAGTGTATGCCATAGGTGCACAGGGAGTTTAATGACATGCCCTGAACCTATCGCTGGAAACCTTCTGACGTTTTATGCTTCTACGGTATGCTAAGGTGGAAATCACACCATCCCGTTCCAACACGCGAAAATAAAATTCTCGGTCCTTGAATTGAGTACAGGTGATTTGAGAAAAGCAAACGTTGACTCATGTGACAAGGTATGATCTTTTAACATTTTTGTGGAAGTATCCGTGCATCGCCTTGACTTTATGTTGTTTCAGAAAGTTTATGACCACCTCAAACGGAAAAAGTAGAACTAAGGCGGCAGGCATGTTATTTGCAGATATCTTGTTCAACGACGACAAGTTGGACGACTAAATCCGTCGGAGCAGGTGTTTGTATCTGCTTTGGAGAACCTCCTTCACTGATGTTGTATCCTGAATGCGGCTCTCAGGCACACCCAGATATTAGTAGGTCTCTCCAGCGCTTAGGTGTCTTATAGCACGTCCCTCAATTAGCTCAGGGTCCTTATCTGTACCTACTATCCGTCCAGGTTTCAGATTAATCTTGGCACCTTATGCTCACGAAAATTAGTTCCGCCACAGAGGTATCCATGAGAATCATGGAGTGCGAGGGATAGAGGCAATAGTGTGATGCAGAAGAGAAGGGGGCTCATGGCGTCACCCTGAAAGACATCTCTCTGGAAAGTGACACTGTTGGTAGTCACACGATGTTTTCCAGAAGTGATAGTGAATCCGGTCTTCCAAAGAGGCATCAACCTCTTCATGCATCCTACTATATCTGACTGGACCTTCAAACTTCTCAACAGACAGGTTATAAATCTATGGGAAGATGAATCAAAAGCTTCCTGGTAATCAATCCAGGCAATCGACAGATTGCGTTTGTGGTTTGCAGCGTCTTTGCAGACACTCCTGTCGATCCGCAGGTTATCCCGTCATCCCGCTGCATCTCTTCTCGATCCTCATTGTTCGTAAATCTTACTCCATACAGGTACAATTATCTGAACAATCCTGTTATTCGGGATGGTGTAAAGATTTTATACAACATTTTCAGACAAGCTTCTGGTCTGTAGTTCCTTGGGTTGAACAAGTCACCTTTCTTGGTAGGAGTACAGTTTATGCTAACACCAGCCACTGCGGTATAGGGATTTCCGACTTTAAATATGAGGCAAAGAAGTGGGCCAGATGTTGGTGTGTAGAAGTGAACTTCTCCCACCAAAAGTTCCTAATGCAATATGCAGGAACCACATATTTGTACACACACAACGCTGCCTTAAGAGTGCTTTATCACCATCTTTGTCGCTCTTATGGCGTTGGCCGTGACCCTGCTCCGCTGAATGCTCCGAAGGGGGATAGAGTCTTTTGTTGATAAAGAGGAGTGCCGTATCTACTGGAACTACGATTTCTCGACAATGGCCCCTATCAAACACACAAGACCCGACATCGTGCTCCTCGACAAACGTGACTGAACCATGTTCGTGATCGAATTCTCGGTCCCGGCCAACTACAACATCGAAGGCAAGGAAACCGAAGAAAAGGAGAGGTACAAAGATCTCAGAGAACACTTACAGCGACATCATCAAGGATATTCGATACACGAGGGTTTCACTGGCCCTTCATTGTTATTTTGTCGTGAATGTGGTCACTCATCTCACAGTCGTGAGACGTGGCCATAGGTGTATTTTACCGGGGTTCGACTGGGAGCTTGTGTTATTTTTCCTGAATGACAGTTCCTCCCGGGCGGTCTCTGCGGTGGTTATGAAACCAATCCTTTATTTTACACATATCTGGAAATCTGATGTGAGAGAAAAATAAATAGAAATAAAGAGAAATAAAGAGAAAGCATAAATAGATTAAGAGAGTAAATAAAGGTATAGAATCATTTAAAATCATAGAAAACCATATCCTAAATTCTCTATTCATCATAACTAGACAAAAAGTATCAGCGTAATTTTTCCATTCGGTTTCATTCCAAAAAATGATTATTTGAGGATTTTCGGAGCTTCAGAATTTATCTTTAGAAAAGTATGACGAAGTCTCTCCGTTCAACGTCGTACACTTTGAAATAATGTGTATTCTGTTCTATATTCATTTAATGATTTGTTTAAGGTCATACCACAAGTTCAAGTCAACGTACGGAACCCGAAAAATCATTGGATTTTTCCAAAAACATTTCACCTTGTTAATTGCGGAATTTTAAGTATTTCTCTTTTCTCAGGTTCTTCGATTTATTGAATTTATGGAAGAATAATTTAATTTTATGGTGATCAGCTGATTTTAGTACTGTTTGCACTGTCTGTGTAGACTCTTCCAGGCGATAGTGTTTATATAATATTTGTAATTATTATTAGGTATACTATTCTTCATTACTTACTCGAAACATGAGAGAATCTCGCAAAGGTGAGTAGTAGAATTTCTATAAAATATTTTATTTTATTCAGAATGACACGAGGGTAAAAAGAAAGATTGATTTTCGAGGAATTGCATGCGAATTGAGACTCAAAGAATGACTGATATATGTACTAACTTTTATTACCCAACATCTGATAACCATGTTGTATTCTTTATTGAGGTTAAATAAAGTGGAAGTAAGGAAGGTGTTGATGGCAGATCATTAAATTGGAGTTATTATTATAAGACCTTCAGGTTCTCAAATATTACCAATAATCTTACGGATTCACGTTTCTGCCTCATGTATTTTCATGCGCTGATGAATAGAGGAGGGTAGGGTGAAACCGGATACTTTTTCTTCGACGGCACCGTTTGAAAAAGCTATTTTTTAAAAAGAATTGTCTCCTGAAACTCTTTGGCTAAGAGAAAATGCAGTACGATGACGAAAAAATTTTTCTTTCACATTTGAAAAAAATCTTGAAAAAAAAGTAAAGTACCCGGTTTTGCCCCGCGGATAGGGTGAAACTGGGTACCTATAAAAATCAATCTGAAACACATTGTAATTAAAACAAATTAAATTTAATATAATGAAAAATAAAAGCTTTGGCGCATTGAGTATCTTGGGTGTACTCGCGAATGTGCTGATATTATAAAAATGTCAATATTCAGTATGCTAAGATGAACTCCCCTCGTTCGATGTTGCTGCATGCTATGTGGGCCCACCCTCTGCACACGGTGCACTGAATCACCCCTCAGTGGATGCAGAGTAGAGTTCGTTGCAAAAAACGCAATCTGCATCAGTTTCTGCTTCTTATTCCTCTCCCGTTGAAGAGTTATCCTTCTTTCTTCTTTTGATTTCAGCTTTCTTACCATTAGTACCCAGTTCTACCCCCACACGCAATAAATAATAAAACGCGGTGCCCACGTGTTTCTGTTCAAGAAAAATGATGATCATCATGGCTATATACTCTCTAATAGATACGGAATTAAGCGTTCTACTTAGTTGCCCAGATTCTATGTAACACATGTATCTGGACAATGTTCACGAAAATTAAATCAAAGTATGTACATGTTCAAGATATATCGAGCTAGATCCAGAGGGCAGCACGAATCCTGAGATATAGAGGCTACTAGGTTTCACCCGCAACCCGGTTTCACCCTACTCTACCCTATATTCTCCATTAAAAATTGCTTCACCATGAATAATTCGACGTCAAACGTTTAACCTCAGAAAGTCTTCGGATTTAGTGTAGTTTTGAGGTGCAACATTTTCAAGGTCGTGAATACTCAAATATCTTCTTCAGACTAACCTGAAATCACTTGCCTCATTTTTCACAAAGGGATTGATCAGGAGCAGCTTTCACAACCAGAGGCGCACAGAAGGTGGGTCAAGTGGGTCGATTTGCCCTAGGTCCCGCCCGGGTCCTGCGCTCAAGCGGGCCCCGCTGAATTAATATGCGACAATATTCTGCCCCGGGCCTCCTCAAGCCTTTGTGCGTCCCTGTTCACAACAAATCATCAGTTTCCTCAATTTTATACAAGTCCTCCTGCTCCGAAGCCTGACGCACTGTCGCCTTAGCCCCCGAAGCTCTTCATCGACGATGGCATCAGAAGGTGCGTTCGTTCAAAATGCGGAAAATAATTTTATTCTATTCGCTGTGAGCCGCGCTCGTAGCGCCCTCATTTTGGCGTGTGGTTACGTGTTAATTCCGATGGAGACAATTTCGGTTAACGCGGCCGTCGTTTCACAGCGAACAGTCTGAGCGCTGGCGAGAGGTACCGTAGGCACTTCTATGTCCAGTCGGAGACTGTTTATTCTTATGTTTTTTGTTGCGGAGAATCGATTTTTCGACGTCTTCTGGTCCAGAACCAAAACTACGTTCAAATTAGTGCAAAAATATTTCACAGCTCTCCAAAGTTGATATTTCCAACAAAGAATGACAGTGTCAATTGTTTATGTTTTACAAACGTTTGAGAAGGTTTGAAATACGTGTTGAGTTTTTAGTCCCTCAGAATTTAATTGGTCAAACGTTTGTTAAACGTTTCTGAAAAGTTTTGTTCACTTGAGTTTCGAAAATCAGTGGAAGTATCCAACGTTTTCAAAACATGTTTCTCACCAAAAATTCCAAACAACTTGATTCAATAAACTTGAACACACATTAAAATCAGAAAATTTTTGATTCAAACCGCAAGAAAATATTTCTGTGCCTCAAAAAATATCTTTTATATATCCACCGGTCGACGATCTGCGTATCTTTCGGCACTTTAGTAGAGTTCCGAAAAACCGTTTTTTGTTTATATCTCGTTTTTAAGGTTTTTTTGCAATCACCATGTGTACGAAAATTGAAGTACATAAAATTTCCCACATAAAAAGTCCTATTAATTTTTTCTTTACAACTCATATTTTTCGAATAATAGCCGAGCAAAGTCAAAAATTTTTTTTTTAATGTTGAAAACTTGCACTTATACTAGTTCTGAAATAAAACTGGATAAATTTAGGCACTAATTTCGGTAAAATCGATGCTGAAAAATGAATAATACATTAACAACCTAATTTTTCATATTTATAAATAATTTTATTATTGGAATAAATGTTTTTACTGCATACGGTTTCCACAATTGCTCAATTACATTAGGATACGGTCAATATCTTATGTCCACTATCACGGGAATAATAATATTGAATTTCCGGTACGACTAGCAAAACTTTTTCTTTCAACGAAGTTATATAAGTAAAAAACGGGAAAGATAGTAATTTTTGCACTTTTTTTCGGTTTGATATCCGACATCTAATTCAAAACATTGTTGCATTATCAGAAAATTATCAGTAGAAAAATCGTTAAAAAAATTGGCATATTATTTTCCATCACAAACTTTCATACATCAAAAAATTTTTTCTGACAGGAGATATATTCTTTTAAATCTGAAAAGAGTTCAGAAACTCAATTTAATATGTGGAAGAAGATCTTTGCTAACTGAACGATATAATGTTTGACTAACCGTAACCAGAATTCGGGAAATATTCTGCAAAATCCCCCTGATTGTGTAACAGTCTCAAATTGAAATTCTTGAAGATTAAAGGATTCCAAAATAGAAACCAAAAAAAATATACGTCACATAGCAAATGGGTTATTTTCGGAATAAGTAGCATTTCGAATTGATAAATTTCGAAGTCCGTGCGTGAATTAAAGACTGTTGAACATTTAATTACTTTTGAACTGGAGCTTTATTTCCACTCACACGACAAAAAATTAACATCAAATCTAAGAAACATCGGTACGAATGTGGTCATTTTTTCTGTATCAAGAAAATGACACTGAATGAAGAAACTTGAGCTGATTTGCTGAAGTACTTTTTCTAGACAAAGAAAAAGTCACAATATTCATACTGATGTATCTTAGATTCAATGTGAATTTTTACATGTGTGAGTAGAACAAATGTCTAGTTCCAAAGTACTTAAATATTTAAGAGGGATCGCACTTAAAAACTACAATTCGTTACAGAACAACGAAGGAGATCTTATTCCTTCATTTTTCTCATTTTTCCGCCAAAATTTAAGATCTTTTGTTAAGAATTCCTTTATTTGTTGCAAGGACACTTTATTCGGTCATAAATCCAACTATTTGTGGAAATAGGAAATTCGAAAAAATGTTTGGGAAATGGAGACTCAATTTTTGTTGAAAATTCTTCTATTTCGCTTGAAATCCATCATCTTATGAAAAATATAATTTTTTAATAAAAAAATTCAGATATTTAGTTGAAATTTATTGTGAAAAATCAATGCCTTATGTTGATCATCAATTATTTATTGATTAAGAATTAATCTCTTTAGATAAAAATGTGACTTCCGTTCAGCTATTCATGCGAATATGGAAGTATTTGATAGAAAATAGGATTTTTGGAAGAAAAATGGTATAGTTGATTGTTCAACTATTGTGATGCAGTAAAACATATATTTTCGAATATTAAACCATTCCTGAATTCGGACCGAAATCGACGAGAGTTCCAGTTCAAGCTGGGAAATCCCAAGATTGAGTTTCATTATAGTAGAAATATCCACAATGTCTGGTTTGCATACTTCATTATACCCGATCGTCCACCTACTAATCTGAAAGCAGATGTTTCTTGTAATCGTGAAAGTAGTATCTTGCAGCTCATTCCGAAGAAGAGAAACATGGCCTTGAAACACTCCGGATTTTGAACTTTCTGATTCGAAAAATATACCGCTGGGATCGCCAAGAAATGTTACCCAAGCAGGTGTGAAAATGCGTGTTTGTCTATGCCTCAGAAGTATCCTCCCTCACGTCCTTTAGCCGTGAGAGAAGGACCGGACAGAGAGGGATACCCAAGGAGTCATCTATATGCAAGTTTGCCCATGACCCAGCAGCATACTTCGTCAGATCCTTAGTCCACGAAACGGAAACCGGGTAGTGGAGGTAACCCAAGTAGGTATGAATATTCAAGTTTGTCCATACCCCAGGAGCAACCTTCGTCAGAAATTTTGACAGCGTCAGGACAACTGGAAAGTGTGGTTTACTCAAGCAGGTATGAATAGGCGAGTTTGTCTATGCTTCACGAGCATCCTTCTTCACGTCCATGAGCCGTGAGAGAAGGACCGGACGGAGAGGGATACCTAAGGAGGCATCTATATGCAAGTTTGCCCATGCCCCAGCAGCATACTTCGTCAGATCATTAGTCCGCGAAAGGCGAACCAGGTAGTGGGGGTTACCCAAGTAGGTATGAATATTCAAGTTTGTCCATTACCCAGGAGCAACCTTCGTCAGAAATTTTGACAGCGTCATGACAACTGGGAAGTGTGGTTAACCCAAGCAGGTAGGAATATGCGAGTTTGTCTAAGCCTCACGAGCATCCTCCCTCACGTCCTTTAGCCGTGAGAGAAGGACCGGACAGAGAGGGATACCTAAGGAGGCATCTATATGCAAGTTTGCCCATGCCCCAGCAGCATACTTCGTCAGATCCTTAGTCCGCGAAAGAGGAACCGGGTAGTGGGGGAAACCCAAGCAGGTATGAATGTGCGAGTTTTTCTATGCCCCAGATCTATGCTCCTATGTCAGATACTTTAGCCGCGAGAGGGGAAATGGTAGTAACTCGAGCAGGTATCAATATGTGAGTTTTTTCATGCCTCAGGAGCATCCTTCTTCAGATCCTTCGGTCACGAGAGGAGAACCAAGTATTGGAGGTAGGCCAAGCAGGAAGGTATGGATATGCGAGTTTGTTCATGCCCCAGGAACATACTTTGTGTGATCCTTTGTCCGCGGAAGGAGAACAGGGTAGTAGTGGTAACCCAAGTAGATATGAATATGCAACTCTGTCCATACCCCAGGAGCAACCATCGTCAGATATTTTGGCAGCGAGACAGGAACCGGGTAGTTGGGGTTACCCAAGCAGGTATGATAATGCGAGTTTGTCCATATTCCAGGAACATTCTTAGCCAGATCCTTTGGCCGCGTGAGGGGAACCGGGTAGTGGTGGTGAACCAAGTAGGCAGGTATGAATATGCAAGTTTGCTTATACCCCAGGAGCAACCATCGTCAGATATTTTGGCAGCGAGACGGGAACCGGGTAGTTGGGGTTACCCAAGCAGGTATGATAATGCGAGTGTGTCCATATTCTCTGCTTTCCTCAATAAATATGATCAAAGCATAAAATTTTTCTCTTCCAAGACTATAAAAAATTCGAAACTGAAATTCTTCCACTTCCAACTAACAAAAAATGATTGATACTAAGAAATGTTCAGTCGTCCCCCTTCAGGATTGCCCAATGACAGTTTTCAAAATTGGTATATAGAAACACATAATCATCTCTCGAATTCCTGATTCAGAAACTACCTTATAAACAATAAATGAACAGAAATTAGAAAGCCCTTCCCAGAAGTTGTTAATGAAAATCTCCAAATGCAGATCGGATATTTTGGGCTGAGGGTCGTCTTTTAAACCAGAAAGTGTGATAAACCCGAACAACTGTAGGGGATTGTTTCTCAAATGGTTTCAAATTCGAGTTAAGTACCAGAAGGAGTGAAAAGAAAAACAATCCTCAACTGGAACTACAGAGACGTCAAAGAACTTCCAGTTATGCTGAAAAGGCACGGCAGTCATGTGAGAGAAATCTACCTGAACTAGACCACCTTGAAAGTCTTCTATCGTGGTTTGGAAAACTGCAAAATCTCACAAATTTTCATCTACGTGGATATCTCATTCGCAATTTGCTACCGGAAGTCGAATTTACAAGACTGACTCTCCTAGGTTTGAATTTAAATCGATTGGGAAGGATACCTTCCTGTATTGAAAATTTAGGAACTCTGAAGAGTTTATTATCAGGCGAAAATTCGATAACAAGAATCCCTCTTGGTAAGTATCTCATTCTTTATTAATCATTCAGGTTTGAGAAAAAATGCTACGATTTACTCCATTCCGAATACCTCTTTTTTCTTCACCCCCTCCCCTTTTCCTTTCCTATGCTTGGCTCTCCTCCGATCAATCGTCCTTTTTGTTCCTCCAATCCACCGTCATTTTCTGCTCTCCTTTCAGATGTTTTCTTATTCACGATACCATTTCTCCTACTTCATTCCTTTTTAATGTTTTTCCTTCACTCTCCCGCTTGAGTATATACTATCCTTCCTCATCTCCAATCTATTCAGGAATTTTCTTCCCACTCCTCATTTAGCTTTTTATTTTACGGTACAGAATTTTTAATAAAGTCTCTTACAGTTCATGGAGAAAATAGAATCCATAATTTTCCCCATTCAAAATACCCCTATTATCTTCCTCCTCTTTCCTCTTATCCTCATCTCTTCTCCCATTGCATCTTCTTCTCATCCTTTCATTGAATCCACATTTTTCACTTTTATATCAGGTTTTTTCTTATTCCCATCACCATCCCTCCCGTTTCATTTATTTTCTATGACCCCATCTAATAACAATGTTAAAAATAAAGAAAACCTTTCCTTCTCTCCTCCTTGTACTTGCCTGTACTTTGAATCTATATTTATCTTTGAGATAAAGCTTCACATGTCCTCCAACCTATTCAGTATTTCCCTTTCCCCTCTTTCATCTTCTCTCTATTTATTATGTTCACATAACTTCTGTTCTTTCAAATTTTCTTAACAACCCTTCATAATCAGCCTATGTTTTCTCTATCCATTTACGTAGTCTGAATTTTTCCTTCTCATTTGATTCCCAATATATTGCTTCTTTCAGTGGAATTTTGAGTATTCATCCGGCTAAACTTGGCCATCTCCTTTCCCAAGACCCTTTCCGAATCTCTTTTTATCACCTCATACCATTTTCTGCATCTTGCTTCTCGTATCCTTCCCCATATATTACATACCTTTTTCGGTCTCTGTTGTCCCATTCCCCTGTCTCTAAGGAAATCTCTCCTTCATTGCTTCCATTGCTTTAACTTTACCACCCTTTTTTCTCTTTCTCCCACCTCTTCGTAACACTTCCTCGATAACTTCTTTTCTTTTCCCTCTTCGCTTGCTACATATCCAAGGATTTTTTAGCCTATCTGAAATACTCTCTTGCAACTTCTTAACCCTATTCACCTCCTTCTATTCCCAAACTCTGCCCCAGAGTCTGTATCTGATATGCCGCATTTACTTCATCCCTCATAAGCTCCAACCTATTGGTACTACTATACCTGTCACCATATTTTTGGACAACCCTCAACTCTCAATACCTTTTTGCACATTCTCCATACTACTCCTTTATTTTTCTACCCCGTATCTCCAAACTTCTTCCTTTTCATGGTATTCTCTTCCTCACTCATCTGTACCACACTGCTCTTCCTATTTTTCCATTCTTTTAGTTTTTTCACATCTTTTTCTTTCTCTTCACATTCCTCGTCTCAGCTACTTCCTCTTAACCTCTTTCCGCGGTAATCTTTCCATTACTCTTTAATACTTCTTACCGTCTATCTATGCCTGTATCATCACTACAGTTTCGCACTGCCCTGAATTTCTTATTAACTCCCTATCCTCTCTCTTGCAAATTCTCCACCTCTTCTCCCTATTCTTTTTTCCATATTCCTACTCAATATTTTTCATATTATATAGTGTTGGCATCTACTTTATTCCTTACAGCCTCCAACCCAATTTCCATCCCTTTTTTAACCATTATTACTGCCATAGCCTCTGTCCATATATTTCTCATGTGCCATTTGTATATCACCTTTTCTTTTTCTTCCCCTGCAATATTTTGTTCTTAGTCCTCCTCCACAAAAATTGTAGACATTCTAACATTTTAGTCTCCTGGTAAACTCTTTTCTCTACTTTTCTTCTCCTTATTTACTACCTCTCATACTCCTTCCTTTATGCTTTATTTAAATGCCTCCTTCTCAAACTTTTAAAGCTACTATTTTGTTTTCTATTTTCCGTGTCTCTATACTGTCACTGTAAGTATAGGAGTTGGGTGATGATTCGACATTGCGTACATCCCTATCTCAAGACTCCTTTATTTTTCCTTGTATCATAGTCAAAAATAAAAAAGTCTTATCATTGTTCTCTTTTCCTCCGTAAGAGTGTACTTTCCTCTCCCCTCTTATTTTATATTTCTGTTCAAGACGAACCATCTTAACTTTCTTCATCTATTCAGTGAATTCCTACCCTGAATTCACTGCTCTTCCTTTGTAATTCCTCTCAGTCTCCTCTCTTTTTTCTACTCGTCATTCTCTTTACCTTTTTGTCATGTTCTTACGTTCGAGTCTCTTGTTAAAACTAATTTCAACCTCCTCATATGTCTATACACATATACTCCTATTACCCTCCGTGTCTCCTCTCCTATCCTTATCTCTTCTTCCAATAAGCTTTTTTCTTTTTTTCATATCAATCTAATTATATCCTAACAAATCGAATCTTGCTATATTCCTATCACTATTCCTGTAATTTCTCTGCCTTTTTATTTCTCCTCTTCACCTCTTATACATCTCACCTGTAAGCCTTCGGTAGCCTTTCCTTCTTTCTCAACCGTACCCTCACATCTAATCATGTCTCCATCATCACCACATCTTTCCGCCATTTCAAGTTTTTCGTAAAATCCCAATCTTTTTTTTCTAAGCTAGCTACATTCCAGCAGCAGATCCTCCATCCCTACCTTTTTTCATTTCTCATCACCTTTCCTTCCTCATATCTCATGTCTTCCTCTATCATTCGTCCTAATCCTGACACATATCTTCCATCTGTATGTGAAATCATCTTCTATTCTCTCCATTATTCAGTATAATGTCGTTTTTCTTCGTCGTTACCACCCTCTTACATAGACAGAAATAGGCCGTGGTTACATAAATCTGAAAAATCTGGGGAATTGAATGTGGTCATCTGTACTACAAAGCATAGTCTGGGTAAATATATATTACTCAAAGATGCGGTAAATGTCGGCGGAGTGAGGAGTTGACATATAGATATAACTACTTTTCGACTATACCTAGCTGCTGCCCTCCTCGTTCTTTGAAGTATTTTTTGGTACTACCTTCCAATGCAGGTAAAATCGTTATTCGAAGAGTTGAAACAGCTCCTTGTCTTCTTCTTCAGAATTGGTATAGCAGAAACAAAGACATTCTTACACTTTACATAATAAAAGATTAATAAAAAATAGATATTATGGGATCGCAGGATCTTTTCTATTTTGAACCTTATTTTTATTGGGTAACCCTAACATTTTTTATATTATATCAAGTAATACTAATAATAATAATGAGAATAATATCAAATTTCACCACAATCTTGATCTTTGATATTATTAGTTTTATATTTAACATTCTAGAAAATAACAAATAAATATAAAATGTGGATATTTCTTAAAAATTATGATCCTTATTTCATGTGTGTTTCACAAAACTAGTGGTAATATTTGAAGTAATGATGATAATAAATAATATCATGTTTTACCAGTTGGATCATTCTTGATGTTGATTTTTCATTGAAGCAAATATTCTTTTTTTCCGTAAGACAGTAAATATGTATCTATTTTCATAAATATTACAAGGTGAAAGTTGATGAAATTTTCTAACTATAATAACTATTTATCCGTTAATCGATAAATAATGGCGTGATATTATTTTATTTATTAATATTGCTAAATATCTGATTTTGAAGTTGGCATCAAGATTTTGATTGCTCTTGTATGATCAGTAGGGTGGTCCAAAACATTTTTTTGCGAATTTTTATGTAAAACGCCTGAAAATTTGTTCGAATCCACAAAAAAATGAATGCACTTTTTTTTTCATATTCAGAGATTTCGCAAGACCCGTGAAGTTCAACACGCATTTCTCATAAGAAAAAATCTGCCCGCTGCGCGGGCACATTCTCATTGCACGCTGTGCGCGCGGCTCGCTTCGCTCGCAAGTTTAAGCGCGCCTAGGGTGCGCATCATTCGGATCCCGCACTTCGCGCTCGATGATGTATTTACCTCGCGCTACGCGCTCGGAATTTTTTACACCTCGCGCTTCGCCACTAATATTTACATCTCGCATACATAGTTTGGCTAGCAAACTGAATTTTCCATCGTTTGAGAAGCGTTGTCACGATAAAAAAAAAAAAAACAAAAAAAAGAATACGCTGTATTGCGAAAAATTTTATGCAAAACTTGTTAAACTTC
>WSXT02026124.1:0-13914 GCA_011762715.2 Neuroterus valhalla | reverse complement strand
TTCGCATCTTCAGGACTGGCCAGGTTTTAGGCCAGTCCTGAAGATGCGAACTGTAACGTTCGCGAAACGCCGACAAATTTTTTGTAGTTTGTACACGATCAAAACCCGAAATACCATATTCCATCATAATGGATCATCGTGAAAGCATTAAATCTATAATCCAAGTTATTCCATTTTCTACAAGATAGTTAAATTTCTATCAAAATGATGAAACTTTTAATGAACTAATTAAACCTTCAATTCTCCAACCGCAGAGATGGATTCGTAACAAAAAATTCAACTTCGAATTTTGGAAACCAACATAAATACATTTTTAACTGGAGTTGAAATTCTAACGAAGAAGCCACAATACCTATCAAGAGAGACGAATTTTCGAAGGAAAAAATGAATTCCTAACAAAAGAGTTCAACATTCAACCAAATAAATTAATTTCCAACTAAACACTCATATTCATTTGATGAAAATACGGATTTTCAATGAATAAAAGTTAACTTTCTACTCATATAGTCAAATTTTTAACCCAGAAAAACGCGGATTTTGAATAAAAAAAGACTTTGTTGCGCTTATAGAAACTTTTTCGCACTCAAAATTATATCGAAAACAAATTCACAAAAATAAATTCTTCGTAATATAGACAATATTCCCCACCTTATTGATAACAATTTTGGAAAATGCACCAAATTTTTATATTTTGATTGTTTAATGATATTGATATTCACGATTCATTTACATATTATTTTCTTCTTGAATCTTTCTGAAGTCTAAAGACATCTCGGAATCTGGCACACTCTATACAGGTATTATTGAGAATTGATTGAAATTCGAAAATTGTTGAGAAGCCCTCTACATTTGTATCAAGTGATAGTTGTATAAGAAACTGTTTGTAACTAAGGCTGCGATCAGTACAATCTCTTGCAATTGGATTTAATTCACGAATTTTTTCGAAAAAGAAGACCTGAAATATTTTCTTGAAAACTTAACCATTCTGTCAGTCATATTTTTTCGTCAAAAATACAACATTTTTGTTGAGAATGCTGTTTCTGGAGCTGAAGATTCAACTTTTTCAAAAAAAATTAATCCTCTTTTTCTGAAAATTCAACTATTTGGTTGAAAATTTATATACTTTTCGAAAATTCTTCATATTTTGAGAGAAAATGAATCTTTTTCCGGAGGAAATTAACGCTTTCGGTTAAAAAGGCAACTTTTGGTTTGGTTTAAAATTATTCTGCTTCAGTTGGGAATTGATCTACTTTTTGGCTTTTGGTCTTTTTTGATTGAATCCAACCATCTTATTTGAAAGTGGAAATCTTTGTTAAAAATCTATCTCTTTAACTGAAGACTTAGCTTGTTCCTATGGAAAGTCAACTTTTTGTTTAAAGAGCCATCTACATTTGTAGTAAATGATAATAAACTAGAGTTCCTTCTTCAGAACACATAGATATTAGGTGGGAAATTCATGTATTTTTTGAAAATTCCTTTTTCTTTGAAAAAAATCAACTTTTTTCGGAAGAAGTAAAAAAGGCAACTTTTATTGCATTCAACCATTTGCTTCAGAAAATCCTTCGCATTACTAGTTATGAGTAATGAAGGATACCTATTTTTTCAAGTGGATCAGGAGACCTGGAAAGGTTATTGAATTTCAAGACCAAACTTCTGATTCCAACTGACTGACTTGACCTTGAAAGAATTGAGAAATATATTTTTTAATAATGACTATCGCCTTTTAAAAGGCTGATTTAATTTCCTGAGAAATTTGATTAGCATCGGGAAAAAGATGTCTCTCCCATGTATAATATTAATGGTAGAACCAGCAGCTGGTCCTTGAACTAAGAGTAGTCTCAACTTACTTTGATGATGACACGGAAACGTGACACGCATGAAAACAATAGTTTATTCGATTTTTCTTTATACACGTGAGAATAGACACAATTAAAGGCTTTAATAAAATTTGAATCAAGACAGTTGGATTTTCAAACAAGGAAAATAAATTATCTACCTTAAAGGATAACTTTTCAAACGAAAAGGGCGAATTTCAAAAAAAACTGTGAAATTTTTTAACTGAAAAAAATAATTTAAACAAAATGAATACATTTTCCATCAACAGATAAATTCTCAACCTACAAAAATTTCCAACCTGTTGAATTAAAAAAAAAAAAAAAATCCAACAAAGCATTTGAATCCTCAACAAATTAGATAAACTTATAATAAAAGATTAATTATCTACCCGAAAAGAAGCATGTTCAACAAAATATGTACATAAATTTCCGACCAAAGTTGTATCTTGAACGCATAAAGAATTAATTGACACACAAAAATGGAATAGTTCAATCTTCGGAAATTTTTTTTTTCAAAACAGACGAGTGTTCAAGCATCGAGTTGAATCTTTAAAAAAGTGTGTTTTCAACAACTTGATTGAACTTCTAACCAATAAGTTTGATATAGTAGATTCATCAACCAAAATAGAATAATTTCCAGATAGAGAGAGGGATGGACAAAAAACAGGATTACTTTTCAACAAGATTATTCAATTTTCAAATGAGAAAAGAAAGGTATGACTAAATAGTTAAATTTTCGAACAAATCGATGAATTTACAATAGAGGAAATTAATTTTCTACCAGATAAGCGAATTTTTAACAAAAAAGAATTACTTTTTTTAAAAACCGGTCAATTTTAGAGATGAAAGAAAACAATTTTTAGCTTCGAAGTTTGATTCTCAACGAAATAAATTGATAGTAAACCAATCAAAATAATTTCCTGCCATAAAAGCCAAGTTATAACAAAAACACACGCATTTTCCAACAAATAGTTGGATTATCAACAGAAAAATAGCCTTTCAAACAAAATTTTTGATCTTTAAAATGAAATATATGAGTTTTTGACCGAATAGTTGCATTTCCAATCAAAATAAAACTAATTTTCTACAAAAACAGTCGAATTCCATTACGAAAGCACGAATTTTCAGCAAAAAAGGATTACTGATTAAAGAAATGGTCCCATTTTCGGAAGAATATATGAAATTTCAAACGAAAAAGTACATTTTCCAGGTTTTGAAGACAAATTTTCTCAGGAAAAGAAAGGTTGATCAAATATATTGAATTTCAACAAAAAAATGATGAATTTCAAACACAATTGTTGAACAACCAATTTGATGATTGAATTTTCAACCAAAGGCCTATGTATTTTTCAACTATAGGATTCTTACTTGAATCTTTATTTCATGAACCTTACGGTTACAGGGTAAAATTTGAAAAAAGAGAAGAAAGGAAGCTATGATCCTCGGCACGGATATAATTTTCGAGAATCATGATGAATTTATCTTACTTTTATGAAGATGAATACTTTCATCTATGAACCCTTGGAAATACACTCTAGGCTCAGTAAAATACTTCTAAGAATATTTTCCATTAGGGCGTATCAAAAAACCAAAATTATTAATTACTGATTTTTGTTTAAAAATCGGTTTCTTCCGCCATCAGAAAGTGCAACAGAAAGCGTAATGTATCCATATTTATTCCTTTTTCTCCGGAATAAATGATATTCAAGGCAATTAACTGTCTATTTATGCAGATAATAATAAAAAGTTCACGAAAATTTGAGGTTAGTAATTTATTATATATATCATATTTTAAACCTGAGATGTATAATTCTTTATCTCAACACGAAAGAAAGAATAGATAAAAATCTGTTAAACTCTATTTTTAATCATTGAATTGACGCCTGAAAATAGTTTCTAAATGTTAAATATTATTATTTCAATAAAAGTTTATTCAAAACCATACATCTAAATCAACAATGACCTCAAAGTTTGCAATCAAAACATAAGGGAACAAATTTGAAAGGTGTCAAACTTTATTTTCATTTTGCCTCTGAAGGAACACCTAGAACGAAGGCATCTTGTACTTTATTTCTGAATAAAAACACTTGTTTACGAATATACGTAGAAGCGAGCAACTCAAATCACTTTCATTTTTTTTCTTACCGTTATTTCGTAAACACAGAAACCAAAACAAGCCCGACCTCGTGGGACGGAAGCATAACCTAAAAATGACCTCTCTCGAGAAAATAGGAAGAAAAAAAACACCTACTTGCATACTATCCGCTGAAATAATTTCCCCAGCAAATTTCTCAGCCAGCTCGATCCCTAATTTTGATTTTCCAGATCCAGTGGCACCCAAAATCACTAAAATTGGAACACGCGACATTTTCTACGCACTTTAATTCATGAGAATTGTTGACAACTGTTTGGGGCCAAGTAGCGGCGCATGCGCGTTTGCTGTCTCTTCCACGTTCTACATTTTAAAGATTTCAACAGAAGCCTGCCATTCTGGACAATTTTAAGCGCCAAATCTGCCGAATTCAAATATTATATTGTGGAATCTTTTTCTACTTTGTGATCAAACGATCGATTTTTCTCATCTCTCTAGGAAAAAGTATCTAATTATTCCAGGAGGAGTTTGTTAGAAGAAAAACTTTTTAAGAGACACTCTCTTTGATAAAAATCAAAATAATTTCAAAGCTGCATTGAAAACTCGAAGAATGAAATTGAATTGAATAATTATCAATATATTTGGGACGAAATGTTTAAATAAACATACTATTGACCAGGATTACTGCACCTATGATCAATGAACAGAAATATTCCTATCAATTTTCAATCTAGTTCTTTCAAAAAAAATTATGAGCTGTGTTTCCTTTTCATGGATTTTTTTGTATAATAATAGCTGAGATTTTTTACAAGAGTAATACTTTTTGAGTTTTTCTCCAATGTTGACTCTTCTAATCAAAAATTTATTCACAATCCTCTTTGGAGGCACTTCGAAGAGTTAAGTGTTATCAAGTACAGAATACCTAACTTGTTTATAACAAATATGATGAACAAACTTCTTGATCTGCCGTTTCGCTGCAGGAAAAAAATTTTTTTTCCTTAATTAACTTTGAATTTTTCAATTTATGGTTTTTAACTAGCAGAATTAGACCAATACTTTTTTATATCATTTTTACATACATTATCATGAATGAAAACTCAGATTTATAGTTTATAATGAAATCGATTTCTTCTAATGAAAAAAATGTATTCTTCCTAAAATTATCGAATAATAATTTACTACTGATTCTAAAACTGTCTATAAGGTATTAAATCTCAATTTCTGTAATAATTAATGTCAAAAGAAATTTCTATAAAAAAAACTCTCAATCTACTATTATTTCATGAAAAGTGGTCTTTTTCCCATCCGATGATATCGATCAAACATTATTTTTACATTAGCATTGTTATAAACATTTCAAAATACAATATACTACCTGTTGAGTTTTTTTCCAAATCAGTTTTTTGATTAAAATCGGTTAACGTTTCCCTTTGAAAGCATTTTTATGCAATTTCTGATTTGTATTATTAATAACATTATCTATAAAAAAACTCGATCTGCCGGTTTGTCGTTTGTTTGTTTAACTGTCAGTGTGAGCGCAATCGTAAAACCAAACTAACAATATTAAGCTATTCATGGCTTCATAGAAATCTGCAATCGTTATGAACAATTTGAATAAAAATAACTTTGAAGGAGTCTTTGTATTTACCTATTCAACTTCTAAAAAATACCCCATTTCCTAAAAATCAATTTAAATTCTCCTACCATTGTTTAAAAGAAATAATTTCTAAAAAATCCTTTGTAATTTAAGATAATAATATTCCTCCGCACGAAAATTTAAAAAAATGTCATGCGATGTGAGTAATTTATGCTGAATAAATATCCACGTTTTGAAGCAAACTATATTGTCGCACGTGTTGTGAATTCGTGTTCAAATACAAGTGGGAAAATTAATTTCATATATAAACAAGAAACTATTCGTAGTGTAAAACCTTCACTTGGCCTTGGTTATTCACTATATTTTAAGACACTGCAGAATACCCATGAGGCATAAAAAATATTATCCTTGAAATTTCCAATAATATAATACGAATTATAGTAATAATTATGATTCAAAATTAATAACATTCTTTACATAGAAGGCGACTGGAAAATCCAGAGAAATAACATCGCCGATAAATAAATTTTTTATTTTTTATTTTTAATTTGCCCAAATGTAAAATTTCAGAATGACCAAATTATTGATAGTTTATAACATTATCAAATTGAAAATTCCTGATAATTTTGATAACCTTGTAAAAAGATTAAAATTTATTGAATCAAAAATTGTCTATCTGATGGGATGACATATTATACCGAATTTCAGAAATCGCGAATGATTACCGAAACAAAAATATCCCGAAAAATAAATATTCCCGGAATTCGAAATTCCTGAAAATTGTAAACGGACAAATTTCTAAATTGATGAAAGAAAAGTTTACACATCTTTGACGTTAGAATATTTCAGATATTCTTTTTCAGAATTTCAAAATTCAGAAGAGCACTATTTTTATTGTTTTTTTTTTCATGAAGAATTTTCTTCGGTTTAAAATGACCCTCTTTATTTCGGAGTTTGGTTTTTCTCAAATGAAAACAATATGTTAAAAAGCAGTCTCTTCCATTTTTTTTTAAACTTTGGAGAACTCGAAATTATTAAGAAAAAGCTCACACGATACATTTAGATAATTAGAAGAAAAGTGAAACAATTACTCTCGTGACGGGGTGTCCCGTTTTTCCCAATTCGGTCGCCTCGCTCAGACAATATGTATACCCTCCCAAAAGACGCAAAGCTTTAAAAATGATTTAGGTCTATTTTTGCAGAAATTACAGGTCTGCTCTAAAAAAAATTTAGATCAACTTCATTCCCTTTTAAATTATTCTGCTTGATCGGATACCAATTTATCAACAATTTCTTGTACAATTATTATTAACTAATGTGAATTTGAAGCCAGTTTTTTGATTCAACTACAAAATTATCGGAAATCAACCTAAAATCGTAAATTTGTTCTCAATTCTTCCTGAATTCGAAATATAAGTTTTAATGCCGAACGATAAAAAAAAGAATTTCAGTCACGGTTTTAGGAATCTATTCTTCTTCCAGGTTCGCCAAATGTAAAAAAATGTGAGTATCTTCGAAATTACATAACTTTTTCAGATTTCTTAGAATTTGTTTTTATTCCTTGACTTTCACAGGTTTTCCACATATTGTTCCAAATTCATGATTTTCCCAGGTTTTCTACCATTTTTTCGACATTCCAGAGCCAAATTTTTCAATCAATTCTATTTGATTTTAGGAAAATTAGAGAGTTAATAAAAATCTTCTAAAATTATTTCCTTGCTCATTGAACCTCATAAAATTATTCAATTTATCATGGAATTTTCATGTCTACTTTGGAAAAATGCAAGATCTTACGTTCAAAAAATTCAGATGATTCCATTCAATTGCAGAAAAATGAAAAAAAAAACAAGAAAACAAGTAAATTATTCATGAACTCCAATGAAATAAGAAATTCTTCATCACCTTTCTAGGTTTCGCGGGTCAGCGTTTGAAAAATCCCAGATGGAACGTTGAAAATTCAGTAAATTCTGTTCAACCCCAGATAAATGGGAGCTTAAGAGGAATTGAAGGGGCTTATCTTTATTTTGTTAATCCCAATAAATTTATTCAATTCCCCACTGATGTTCTAGGATTTCTTGGGCAAGGTTCTTCGAAATCCAGTCGATTCCATCCGATTCCAGAAAAATTAGAGGTTAAGCAAAATATACAGAAATAAATCCCTATATTTTAATGCCAACAAAATTGATCAATTTTCCGTAAATCTCCCAGGTCTAATCAATAATACAATCTTATTGTATTAATTCTTTATTTATTCATTCCACGAATAAATTTATTCATTTTTCCAGGTCTTCTTTCACGAAAAGCCAGTCAATTCGATTTAATTTCTGAAGGATCATAAGGATAAAGAGAACTCTTAGAAGATGGATTTTTGTTCATTGATTGAAATTGAATTGATCAGATTTCCATGAATTTTTCAAGGTTTTCAGGACTGCTCGCTGAAAGAATTCCTGGCCGAGTTTGTGAAACTCCAGTCAATTCTATTCAATTCTAGAAAAATTATGTGGATAACTTTTTCAAAAATCCAGTCAATTCTTTTCAATTTTTGGAGAATTAAAAGAACATGGAGATATCTCAGGAAGTGAATTCCTTACTTTTTAATTCGAATCAAAATATCAAATTCCCATCAATTTTTCAGGGTTTCCAGGTCCAGTTTTTGAGAAATCATGTCAGTTCAATGCAAATTCAGGATAATTAACAAAATGAAAAATCTTATTAAATCTATTCATCATTTGTTAATCCCAATGATAAGACAAATCAGTTTTCCAGGTCTTGTTGCTGGAAAAGCCAGTAAATCCTATTCATTTTCCAAAGAATTATAAGGATAAAGAAAAATCTCAAGAAGCTGATTCCTTACTAATTTAACCTAATGGAAATAATAAATTTGCCATTGATTTTCCAGGTTTCTTTTGTGAGAATTCCAGGTGCTATGTTTTAAAAATTTGGCCAATTCTATTCCAATAAAACTGATCAGTTTTCTACGACTTTTCCCGGTCTGCTTTGGGGGATCCATTTCAATCTCAGAATAATTAGAATGGAAAAAATCTTAGGAAATTAATTTATCATATATAAAAACCAATAATGAAATTAATCAATTTTCCAGGTTTACTTTTCGGAAAATTCTGTTCAATTATAAGGATAAGAAATATTGGAAAATGAATTCCTTATTCATCAATTTGAATTAAGTAGATCAAATTCTACGAATTTTCCAGGGTTATAGATACATTCCAGGTCGAGCTTTTAAAAAATCCAGTCAATTCCACTTGATTCCAGAAAAATTAGAGGTCGAGCTAAATATTAGGAAATGTATCCTTTTTTTCCATTCCTAATAAATTTGATCAATTTTCCATGTCTACTTTAAAGAATTTTCAGGTGAGTTTTGAAAGAATCCAGTCAATCATATTTAATTTCCGAAGAGTAATAAGGATGAAGAAAAATCTTAGAAAATTAATTCCTTATTTATTAAACTAAATTAATTTAATCAAATTGCCATGAGCTTTACGGTGTTTCTAGATCTAGTTACGTTTGAAATCCAGCCAAAGTGAAGGTAAATAAAAATCTGTCAGATAGGTATTTTTTTGTTTGGCCTAATGAGCCATAGTTTCCGAAATATTGAGTTTTTAAGTACTCGCGCTTCGCCGGCCACGCCGATTCCGCGGACCGACTAGCGCGGTCGTCTGAGAATAAATACTCAAAACCTCGATATTTCATCAACTAAGGCGAAAATCATAAAAAGCAAAAATATGTATTTAATGAATTTTTATCCACTTTCTCCCCTTAAAGCGACAGAATTAGAGATCAAATTGCTACACTATAAACTATAGACTCCCACTGATTTATTGAGTAATTTCACTTTCAAATAATTCCAATTCAATTTTCTAAAAAGAAATTATGCAAACTCTTATTTCTTATTCTACATAAAATCTTGATCAGGATGAGGAAAGGATCATTTGGAGAAAAAGACAACAATCACAAAGGATTAAATGATACATCATTTTATTAATATAAGATATTTTGAAATATAAACGTCAAGGAACTATTGGAGCCATACAAAAAGAAACGCCTTCTATCATACATATTCAAATTTTTTACCAAAACTTCGAGGCGACTTGATAAATAAAAAAAAAAAAAAACATTTGAGAGTCTATCACGCCAGCCAACATGGCCAACGAACTCTATGAATCTAATCAAATCTAATAACCATTCTAATATTTTAGTATTCTATGATTTATGAGAATGACGTTTATCAGTCGTTGGCGATTCAGGCAAAGCGTTATAACAACGGTAAAACTTAAGTACAACAAAAATGCTAGCTTTAGTTTTTTCCTTTTTTTTTAACTTTTTTCTCCTAATTTTATTACAAATAAGCGCGTTCTTTTCCTGTACAATATGCTAGAGGTACAAACATTACTTCTAGCATTATTTTCAAACTTTTGATATAAACATTGTTACATTTTTAAAATTTTCGTCGTAACACCTGACAATAGCCAACTTAACTCATTGCAATGCTAGCGAGTGTTAGTAACTTCCTCTTGTAGTCAAAATTTTTCCTAGAAGTAACATTTATACCTCTAAATCTGACAAAATGTATAAACTCTTAAATTAGCAAGTGCTGTGAGAAGTGCAACCAAAAATCGTAGCGTAAAATCATTCAGAAATCAAATAAAATCTGAACAGGTACATTAAAACATAATGGATCACAAGGAGACAAAAGTCAACGGTTTAAATTTTCATAATAATTTTTCATAATCTTTAATCAATCATCAAAGTTTCCATAGAAAATGAATTTTTCGTTCAATAAAAAAAAGAAAAGAGTCAACACATAGTCGAACGTTTGTTCCCGTTTAACAGAAGTCGCATTACTTTTTTGTTTACCTTTCGAACCTGTTTTTGGAAAAATCTCCTATTTTCTCTTTTTTCTCTTTTTTGATTTTAAACCATTTTTTTATAGAACTAGGTCTGTTTCGCCTTGCAACGTATAAAAATAAAAGGACGAATACAAATATCGCTCTGCTCTTTATAAAAAACCTAACATTACGTAAACAATATACTCGTTTAATCTAGCTCTCTATGAAACGTTTCTTTGAAAATAGAACCATTTACGCACAGACATCCCGTTCTCTCTCTCACACTCTCTCATACTTATCTTCGTATATTTTTATAATAATAAGCGATTTCAGCTGCAAACTGTATTCCTTTTTTCAATTTCGTTTAGAATTTTATTAAATTAGCCTTTTTGGAATAATTACGAGAGGACGAGAAAGTTCATTTAAATCCATGAGATAGGTATTTTTTTATCAAGTTCTACGAGCCTCAGCTATTGAGATTTCGAGTTTTTAGTATTTGCGCTTGGACGGCCGCGCTGAACCGTCCACACAGCGCCAGACCGTTCTCGGACTGTCAAGCGCAGCCGTCTATGCACAAATATTCAAACGTCGATATCTTATAAACTAAGACCGAAATCGTCAAACGAAAATTATGTATTTTATGGATTTTAATCTAGTTTCACCCTCCGAAGCCTCAGAATCAAGAGTGAAATCAGGAAGTCGAGGTTCGAGAGGCCGATTCAACATCAAAATCGATTATATACGTATTTTCTCTTGAGCGCTGCCGTATCAGCAAAAATACCCAAACCTCGATATCTTGTACAGATATGATCGAACAAAAAATACGTATTGAATAGATTTAGATTTAGTTTTACTCTTTCAAGCCTCAGAATCAATCTTGCGACCTGTCTTCAGGAATCAAATAAAAATTAGGCTTTCTGCACCTGAGAAATGAAATAAAAAATTCTCTTGAGCAAAGACAAGGGAGGAAACATGTGAAAATCTATTCTTTTCTAACTGTTTCTTTTTAACTGTTTCTTTTTCCATTCTCCCCTTAAAAAATGTGCGTGTGATCTTCATTTATTGTATAAAAAGTCTGTAAAATGCTATTATTTAAAAGGAAGTACTGCGCGACGAGTAGCTTTTAAAAACACTCCGAAGGACATGGAAAGGGAGACAATAGAGCTGTAGAAAATTGTTGCTCGACTACATCACTAAATATCACAAAATACTCTTCCATCAAAATCTGATCAGTTAGCGAACACTAATTTTTAACAGATTTCGTCTAGAGGAAAGGTCTCCATCCACATTGGTTCAATTTTATAAAATCCGATTTTATAAAACCCTATTTAAACCTCCAATAAAAAGCTGGATAAAAATTCTCAATAAAATTACAAATAGCTTTAAAAAAGAGAAGAAAAGTTGGATCAATGTGGATAATGGCATTTTTCTAGATCATTTAGTATTTTTTTGGTTCCCTAGGGTGTAGAAAAATATGGCAGGCCAGGGTTTTATAACTGAGATGATATTGTCATGAAAATAAGTGAAGTTATTAAGGAAGAGATGAAGGTTAAGATTTATGAGTCATTTAAGTAGTCCAAGATTTTCGATCTTTGGTGAACCTCCCCAATTTGGAAAAATAACTTCTTGCATATTCAAGTTTAGTCACTTCTTCAAGATCCTTTGAGGAATAATCGGCATACAATACCTTTAAATTTTGACGCTTTAGAACGCATTCGACTATCAGCGACTTGGCCCAGTAGAGGAGGTCCTTTACCAAAAATGAAAAAAACAAAAAAATCAACAGGTATCTGGACCACCTTAATGAGTCATTCATGCGTTTTTTCCCGAGCATAGGTTATTTTGATAACCTTTCGTTTCATGAAAGCCTTTCATTGCTTCATACTAAACTGTATAAAATATAATATCTATATGAAGCACTTTAGTTACTGTCCAGGTCTTAGGCTTTTGTCAGTTAAATCTTAGTTTAGGAATTTATAACTATTTTTTGAAAAATCGCGTACACAAATCTCTCACTAATATACTCTCTTGCACTCGTGCCTCTC
Source organism: Neuroterus valhalla (assembly GCA_011762715.2). Lineage (NCBI taxonomy): Eukaryota > Metazoa > Arthropoda > Insecta > Hymenoptera > Cynipidae > Neuroterus > Neuroterus valhalla. Next base: position 1,501 of record WSXT02026124.1, on the reverse strand, counting down.
TTACATTCTCATTTTTACTTCACAGCTCTTTCTCTCCTTTCAAATATCAATATTAATAATTATAATTAAAAATATTAATATTAATATAATTTAAGATTAATATTACTATTATTTATCATTATTAATCTTAATATTCCGCTTATCTTTTTTTACATTTACCCTTGTGTTCTGCACTAAAATTTCACTGTTTTATTGTATACTATTTCTCTAGACTCTAAATCAAAATCAGTCAAAATTTTACTGAATCAAGCATAGTTTGACTGAAAAATCAATCCTTTTTGGAGGTATATAAAACAAACTGGATACATTTTTTCTTTCGGTCCTGTGAACCTTAGTTCCCGAGATATCAAAGTTTAAGTATTTCTGCCTAGACGGTCGGCGCTTGACCTCCGCGGAATCTCGAGCGCAGCCGTCTAATCACAAATGCTCAAACCTCGATATTTCGGTAACTGATACGAATTCTATCAATAGACAAAATATCCATCGAATGAATTTTTATTTACTCTCACCCCCTAAAGTTCCAGTCGAATTGGCATTCTAAAATTACTGACTTTATCCGTGAGAATAAGAAGTTTCATCACCTAATATGTTTGATTTCATCAGTAAAATTGATTGATTCAAATTTGGAGTCATTTAATATTATCTTATATGAGTCCTATTTCACTTTTGTTTATTTGCTTCGCTGAGAAAACTGGTTAAAAATGAATACTGTTACCTACGTAAATGTAATGAACACATTTTTTACTGTTTCTCCCTCTATAGTAAAGCTTTTAACTCTCCTTTCTCTCTCTCTCTCTCTCTCCCTCTCGCGTTCTCTATTTGTCTCTCCCTCTCTCGCACAGCACTTGCGATCACCTTAGAAGTATTTTTATAATGTACGTTGGTAATAATCCGCAAAGTCGGTTCGCGCGTTAAATTTTGTATTATCTTAATAAATCATAAGTTGACAGTAATAATAAAGTCGTATGTAAGAAACATCAATGCAATGGTGTAACTAACTAAAATGATAACAATAATAATAATATTAGCATTCATCTCGAGTCAGTAACTAATTACTGATTATCGCTGAATGTAATAGATACATATATACTTTTTTAAATATATATGTATAAACTTATATACATGCATGTATATGAAACTATATACACTATGTATACACGTCAAAACGTTTTGAGATAACCGTCAAAAAAACGTGTCAATGTTGAAAAAATGTATGATATTCAATCGAGAAAATAAATGCAATCATTTTTTTTTTCACCATTGACGCGTCTCACAGTCGTGCAAATTTGGAATCAGATCCTTCTAGAGCCTTCATTTTTTTCTAGAGAATTAAATAGTATACAGTAAATTGATTCCAAATTTGCACCATTGACCTGCCACGTTTAGTGGAACATTCTCAATGAGTCAAAAAAAATGAAAAAAAAAAAAAACTGAAAACATTATCAGGGCTAAGCCCGTAGTTCAGTTGAAATAAAATGAAAAAAAAAGAAAAAATGCTGAT
>WSXT02026123.1:0-28716 GCA_011762715.2 Neuroterus valhalla | reverse complement strand
TGCAAAAATTCCAAAATTATGCGTTGAAAAAAAATTATGCTTTTTTATGCGACGGAAAATCTTGTTTATTTAACTTACAAACTTCATAAATCGCAAAAATTTCGAATAATATTCAATTCTGAGACATTATGCGATTATGCGCTTCGCATAAAATGAGGTCTCTAACCATCCATACCTTTGTTAGTCAAACAAACTCTTTTATAAGGTCAGGTAAATCTTTTCTTCGACCGAGCAAATCTCTTGTTTAGTAGGAAAATCCTTGGTTTTATCGAAAAAATCCTGTTTGGCCAGGAAAATCCCGTTTTCGACCAGGGAAATCATTCGTCCAGTTGGAAAAAGTCCTTTGGTTGACCAAGAAATTCCTTTGTTCGGTCAGGAAAATTCTTTTTCGACCAGAAAAATCCTTTGTTCGACCAAGAAAATCCTTCTCTTGGTCAGGAAAATCCTTTTCTCGACCAGAAAAATCCTTCTTCCGGTTAGGGAAATCCTTTGTTCGACCAGGAAAATTTTTTTCTGATCAGAAAATCTTTTGTTTGGCAAACAATTTCCTTTGTTCGGACAAAGAAATTCTTTTTTCGAACGAGAGAATCCTTTGTTTAGTTAGGGAAATCCTTTGTTTGGCCAAGAAAATCCTTTGTTCGGACAGGAAAATCCCTTTTTCGGTCAGGAAAATCCTTCGTTCCGTCAGGAGAGGTCCCTTTTTGACCAAGAAAATCCTTTTTACGGCCGGAAATTTTTTTTTTTCGATCAGAAAATCCTTTGTTCGGGCATGAGATTCCTTTGTTTGGACACTAAAATCCTTCTTTCGGACAGGTAAATAACTTTTCATACCAGGAATATAATTATTTGCAGGAAAATCCTTTATTCAGCAAGGAGAATCCTTTGTTTAGCCAGGAAAATTCTTTTCATGACCAGGTATACCATCATTAACCGTCTGTCAGTAAAACGAAAAAAAAACCATGGTCTACCAGTAAGATCCTTTGTTTGGCCAAGATAATCCTTTGTTTGGCCAAGAGAATCCTCTGTTTGACCAGTAAAATCCTTCATTCAGACAGGTAAATCCTTTTTTCTACAAGGAAACTGATTTGCTCGACCTGGAAAATCCTTTGTTTAGTCAGGAAAATAATTTTTTCAGATATACCATCAATAACCGTCCATCTGTAGAACAAAAAAAAACCATGGTCGTCCGGGAAAATCCTTTGTTCGGTTAGTAAAATCCTTTATTCGGACAAGAAAGTACTTTGTTCGACCAGTAAAATCCTGTTTCGACCAGCAAAATGATTTTTTTGACCAGGAAAATTTTTTCCGACCAGAAAATCCTTTGTTCGGTCAAGAAAATCTTTTGTTTGGCCAAGCAAATCCTTTGTTTGGCCAGTGAAATCCTTTTCGGGCAGGAAAATTCTTTTTTCGACCAGGAAAATACTCTTTTCGACCGGGAAAATAATTTTTTTACCAGCAAAATCCTTTGCTCAGTCAGAAAAATTATTTTTCCGACCAGATGTACCATCAATCACCGCCTTGCAGTAGAACGAAAAAAACCATGGTCGACCAGGAAAATCCTTTGTTCGGTTAAGAAAATTGTTTGACCAAGAAAATACTTTGTTTGACCAGGGAAATCCTGTTTCTACCAGAAAAATAAATTGTTCGGACAGGAAAATTCTTTGTTCAGCCAGGAAAATTCTTTTCCTGACCAAGAAAATTTTTTGTTTGTCCAGTTCACCATAGATGAACTGTCATGATTTATCTAACCGAGAAAAACTCTTGTCTTTCCTGATTAACATATTAATTTCAACAACAAAGAAAAAGCATTAACTAAGTAGAAACAAATATTAGGAACAGAACAAAGATTAATTTTTAACAAAATATTTCAACTGTTCTACTACTACTAATTTTGTCTTTATTCGCGCGGAAAAAAGGGGAAAAGTATAATGCATGAGCAAACATAAATCATACACAATTATTTCCACTATAGATAATTTTCCCGCCTGGGTAATAATCGTGAACTAGTTCCGGAAAAGGAGACTTGAGATATTCATTACTTATAAACCTTGATCGTATAGTAGACGATTATATCTGAGCTGAATGAATATTTTATTAGAAGAAGATATCATCTTATGGTATAGCAGACACATCCAACTATCAAAAGTGAAATTCACCAGATATAGGTCACAGGAAATGTCTCAGAAAACTGTCATTTACAAGAAGATAATCAGTGTTATCCAAGAATAGCATCCGTGACTAATAATATTCATGAAGCTTGGTGTGACGTTTCGCATATCATTGCATCATTCCATCTTCGACTAATGCTAGTATGTATGCATAGTTGGTTGACGTTCAACAAGGTGTCCATAATTAATATTCATCGAGCATAGTAGATTTCGCAATATACTACAGCACTCATCTCATTGAATCCCAGAAAGTTTTAGATTTCCGCATTTATTAGCATAACATTTTCACAGCGGTTCTTCATCGTGTTCGTCATACATCATCATCTTTCGCCAATATCACCAATCATGGTTCACCATTATTATAGAATTAGCATCATCCTGGATCAGCCTCCTTCTTCGTTGCATAAATCCTACTAATGTTGATAGGATCGTTCAAGCTGAACCAGAAGTTCTCTTGATTAACTAGATTCGATCGCACCAATTTTGAATAGAAGGTTAAATTGAGCTACTGCAGTTTTGATATCTCAGGACTACCTCTCGATATCTACACAGCTTAAGTAGTGTCCATTATGATCTATAAAGGGGTATACGACACCAAAGAATCTAGAGTTTAGGTTGCAAATTGATTGGGTATTTTGTCTCCCGCCGGATCAATTAATTCAGTTGTTGTTTGCATGAGAATCTATGAGGTCATCGGCTCCTTATGATTATTCCTCCAATGACCGAAAGTGGAGAACGACGTTAAAGGAGTTTGCGCTTTATCAACGTCAGTCCGACATATTTACCCGCAGTTATATTTAGTCCTCAGGTTAGGTGGGTTTATACGGCTACGGGCTATGGGCTACGGGGTTTAGGAGTGCCCGAGTTCCGGCTACTTTTATCACCAAGGAAATATCTAGTCTCGGAGGTCGTAATTTCACTATAAAATTTACTGGCTGGCTGCGACTGCAAATATTTTCAGTCCCATCCTACAGTATGCGGAATACAATAATAGGCACGTTTCAGCCCACTGCCAAGTGCTACTAACACCAAGAGCATGCACCTTAATCCAAAAATTTTTTCAATCTACTCGTATCTCACTCGATTGAAGTACTAACTAATGGATTTGACTTGTTCGACTTTACGATTCATGTAGCTTTTCTAGTTTTATTTAGGATTTTTGCAGAGTTGATGTAATTTCTATACAAATTTCGCTCTGTTTTTAGGACATTTTCCCATTTTTATCTGAGTGGCGGATGTCACAACTACGAAAGTACGCTTATTTTATCAGCTCGTTACGCCCGACTGAAGATTGACATTTCTCTATTTCGCTTTCATTTTCCAATATTCTCATCTCGTGTTCGTAATCGAGTCACGAAATGGTAAACTATACCGTGAGGGATGATATACCCGAAATAACTAACCATGTCTGCTTTGAGACCAAACATCACCTTTCTAGGGGGCTAGAAGTTTTTGCTCCTCTTTTTTTATGGCTCGAAGCCACGACTGTATATCCTTTCGAGGGTCTCTGAACTCTGGTTGAGTTCATCTTGATTACATTCAGGACAGTTCAAGTTTCAGATTTTTTCCGTATATAAATCAGCTTTGGATATACGGAGATCTAGGTTTATGATATTCAAATTAAAGACGTCTGTAGTTGGCAGAGCACGTGTTTTCATTGATACGTAACTGCTTCAACCATTATAACTTTTCTTATGGAACTGACAAGTGTTGCAACTTGTGGAATAACCCTTATGGATGTTTTGACATATGACAATTGTTTTGGCTGTGTTAACGATGAGACTTGATACAATGTGAGTAACTATTGTATCTGATAGAGCAGGAGTTTTTACGAAAATTCTATTAATTGAAGCACAACCACACTGGTTTGGCGATAGATATAACAATTTTGCAGACATAAATAGAACAGACGTTTTAAGCGATACATCAATTGTTCCTATTTATACGAAATCGCTTTAACCACTGCTTCAGCTACACATATAATAATTGTTATGGCTTTTGAAGCGTTAAGACTTGATACAATACAAGTCACCATTATATTCGATAAAGAAGATTTTCTGAGTGTACAAATGTCATAGTTGATACGGGCCATTTTAACCATTGTAACAAATGTTCTTATGGATTTGGTCATTCTTGCAATAGACAGAGCTACAGAGCTTCTTTGGCTACAGATATTACAATTGTTTCGGCTTTTAAAACGTTGAGACCTAATACTGTCTAAGTAATTATTGCTTCTGTCAGCGATACAGCAATTATTTCGATCGACTTAAAAGAGCTATAACCATCACAACAACCTTTTGTATGGATTCGATCATTATCGCAATGAATAGAGACACTGCTATAGGCTACGGATGTAACATTTTACTTGGCCTTTCAAACGTTGAAACAAGATACAATCTTAGTAAGTTTAGACTCCTATCAAGCAGATGTTCCAAACGATAAACATATGTTATAATTGAAACACAATAGCTTTAACCATTACAAAAACTGTTTCTATGAATTTGCAAAGGTTGCAACTGATTGAACTACTGTAATAGCTACAGATATGACAACTGTTTTAGTTTTTCAATGATAAGACATGCGACAAGTAAAGTTACTATTGTATCTGATAGAGCAGATGTTTTGAGCCGTACAATAATTGTTTAAAAATTACGCAGAATATCTTTAACCATGCAACAACTATCTCCATGAATCTTATAAATCTTGCAATGTATAGAAACATTGCTTTTGCTACAGATATAGCAAATGTATCGGATTTCAATCCTTGACACATGTTGCGACTTGGCATAAAAAATTGTTTTGGTGGTCTAAACGATGAGAATGGATACATTTGTTCTTATTCATGTGTTGCTTATTCGATGCTGCTTTAACTGTTACATCGACTTTTCTCATGGATTTGATAATTGTTCCGAAAGATAGAAACCCTGGTTTGGTTACAGATACAAAACTTTGTTTGGCTCTCGGAACGTTGAGACTCCGTACAATCTCAGACGTATAAACGCTTTAGCTATTATACGTATTCTTATGGATTTAACAAATGTTGCAACTGATGAACCTTTGTTTGGGTTATAGATATAGCAATTGTTTCAGCCGTTGAAGTGATGAGACTCTATACAATCAAAGTAACTATTGTACCCGATAAAACAGATATTCCAAGCATTACGACAGTCCTCATGGATTTAACATATGTTGCAGCTGGTAAGGTGACTGCTTTCACTGCCTAACAATTGTTGCGGCTGTTCAAAGGATGTTATGACATGATTCAATCTAAATTTTGATTCAGATCCTACTCTATACAACAATCCTCTTTTCAGAACATCGGAAATATTATTTGAGGTTGTGATATGTCCATCTGTGATAGACATTTTAATGATGGGAGCCAGAGGGACCTGATTTTTTCCGGGAATTTGGATTTTTGCTGAAAAATGTAGAAGAAAGAACAAAAAATCAAAGTCTGAAAGGTATGAGCGAACATTTGGCGGTCTCGCCGACACGAACTCGAATAGGTACATACCTACTCGGAAGAGGTGCTTCACGTTGGCAGACACGAAAAACATAGTTAACAGCTGCCGACCGCACCTGTCGCCCGTCGGTCAGTGCGACCAAAATACGGAACGTTACTTGTGATTCCTGAACTGGTTCGTTGGAAACAGAGCTTGTGAAGATCGTTTTACTTCCCCGTTCGAGGTTTCCTTTCTCTTGTCTAAATATGTCAACCAAATTTTACATAACATGCAAGTTCAACATTCTCGTATCACTAGTGAAATATTTTGATGATGCCGAATCCGAGCTGAATGATGACTTGAATATTGGATTCAAAATACTACTGCTAATGCGAAGCATATGCTAAAATTAGGCATCCGGTAGAAAAACGGCTTGTGCATAATTATGGAGTAAGAGGGTATAAACATTTATGGTACGGTCGCGATTATACGTTCTAAAGAAACTTGAGTAAGGCCTTAGCCCTAAGTATGGTTCTTTTGATTGGATTTGCATGTTTCAAATCCTGAGGAAAAAAGTTGCAAAGTGATGTTTTAGTTTATTTTTCTTGAAGAGGCTACAATTTGTTGGAAACTGTTATCTGTAGAATGAAGATTACCGATAGGTGTGGTAATGGACGGTAACTTTAGAATGCAGATGACAGGTATTATCCTAACCAAGGGTATTTGTAGAATATTCAGTCTGAATTATCCATGGCATCTGCGCGTGAACCTTCTTGTGAAATCGCTCGACTTTATATATTAATCACTCATTCATAGCTTATGTGCAATCCAAGTTAAGTGAACTCATTGCTATGTAGTCGAATACTCGTGATCTGTGATCTGCATAAATTGGATATCATATATTATCAACTGGACCTGTTAATTTAAGAGATTGAATGTGATCTTTTGGAGCGTATATAATGAAGGCATTCATTGATTACTCTATTCAATCCAAGTAGATTTGTATCCTGTTTCTAGATTTGTAGGTGGACGATGATCCAGTCAGTAGATCAGGATTCTAGAGAAAATTTCTTCAGGCACATCCCTTTAATCTTACACCCATCCTCAATACATATCATCAATAGGTACTAATCTTCCGAAAGGCTGTCTAGTGAATGAATTAGGTAAATTGGTAAGATTATAACCATAGGGAGGTGAATATAAGCGCATCGATTTAATGGGTTTCAGATCAGCACGGGGAATACCATATATCGCGTGCATGTAATATATGGCTGAACGGCATTAGTCGCAATGCCTGTCTCTGTGATAGAATGTATAGGTGGATACCGGATAGGTGCTACGTCTGCTGGAGTATGGGGTTTACGCAAGAAGGGGTGGCGAACGGGAAAGAATGAGATGGGATGGGACAGGATGAGTTGGGATGGGACGGACAACGGGAACGGGGTGGCATGGCGCGCGAATGGCATTCTGTGGTCAGCTCGGTATGTGCCTATATAACGTCACGTGTTATCGATTCTCGGCCTCAACCCTGCCTACTCCATGCCGCCGTATCGTGGTTTATTATGCTCCTTCCCAAGCTATGTGATAAACCTCTATATCGTATGTAAATGCATTTCCTTAGTTCTAATCCGGCTGTAGGAAACCATAGTCTACATAGACCCTTGTTAAAGCGATCGTGAACTTACGCATCATAATTGAGACATCTAGTCTGATTTAACAGATTGAACAACTAATGCAGCTGATGTAAGGACTGGTTCTAGTAGAGTAGTTGTTGAAAAGGATTGATGAGTTTTGTGAGCAGATAGAGTTTATGCATCTGTTGTAAGTGAGGTAGCACCTATCAGAGCAATTGTTTAGACTGATAATAACATCTCAGCTGATTCATCTGATTAAATGACTTCTACAGCTGATATGACAAGTGTTTTTAGTGATAGAACAGTTTTTTGAAGGACAGATGAGTTTTATCAGCAGGTGAAGTTCATAAATCTGTTGCAAGTTTGGTAGCACCTATCGTAGCTATTGTTTTGACTGGCAAAGTAGCTTTTCTGAAAAATAGAGACGATGTTTAACCAGATAAAGCAACTATTTTTATTTATTCTATGATTTTGACTGATACACAATGAACAGAATAACTTTCTGGAACTGTTATGATACTTAGAGAGTACCTAGAAGACATTTAGAACATCACTCATGGAGTAGATGTTCTAAGGAATAGAAAAATGTAATCCAGTGGTACAGTTCTTGCACCTATTTTGAACACTACAGTAATCGTTTTTTAACCGACGTAACAATTCCAAAAACTGTTGAAGCCGGTACGACAGCGGTATTTCATGCAACAATCTTATAAGCTTTTATGAATATGATAAATGATCTCACTTTTTTATGGAGCGACAAGCCTTTGTTTGAAATGTTGGGTCTTTTTTATTGGTATAAAAATGTAGGTGTGTTTCGTTGAAGAAGTAGTGTGTAAACGTCTCTGAGGGATTATATAATGTACTAGTGTGCTCGTTGATAACGGAAGATAGGTCGTATCGCATTCGGTCACGCTAACACAAAGATGATTCCCCTTCACGATATGAACGTAATTGATAATTCTTGATATCCCATTATACTGTGTAGGGTTCTCTCGTGATCAAACATACTTTGTAACCAATAGACTTCAAACGATCGATTGAAGAAAAATAATAAGTGGTTAATTAAAACAGTACATGTGTATTACTAATTATTATCGTTCATACAATAGAAGATGTATCAGAGTGTAGCTCGATGTATATCAGGTCGCAGGTATAAAAACCTCGTATTTTCCCTGGGGTCTTGATTAAAATCCAGCTAATGTCGTGATTCAATATTCCGTGTAGAAAACAGGTTTGAAACTTTCAATTTAATTGTCGTCAATTAAATGATTATCTTTCTGGTTTAAAAACTGTTTCCGGATTTCAAATTCAATATCGGCAAAAGACTCTAGAATGTGTAAGGCGGCATCAGCTGTAATCAGCTCGTACTGCTGAAATGACTTATTTTTAGAATCGTGCACTTTAAAGACAAGTTGGTCGAAGCAGTGAAAAGTCTTCGGTTTACTCGAGGAAGGCGCAGCATATTAATAGCATCGCTTATTCGTCCCTTTCCCACCCTTGCACGACGATAAAAAGTAGTATATTTTCAGTCTCGCGTGGTTGAGCAGCGTTACGTCATTTGCTTCAGCGTAAAAATAATTCCAGCGCAATGCTTTTTTCCTCATGGGGTGACACAATAAAATCAAATCAACGCCTACGGGCGGAAGTTTACTTTTCATGTCACCACAAGTCCGTTTGATATATGAAAATTTGTAGGGGGCATTGAAATGTTACTTTTAATATCATTTTTGTGTTGCTGAATTCTTTTCCAAATTCGGTAAACCGATTGATGTTTAAAATAATTTTCATAGTTGAAATTCCTCCGGAAGTATTCTTTATTTTCTTTTTCGATGCTAGAATGAGATTGTTTCCAAATGCGATCATTGCCCGTCGAAGAGGGGAAAAAGTCAGGAAAGCAGTGTTTTCCTCTGCCGCTAGGGTACAATGAATAATGGATGACGCAATTATATTGTAACTGTTAAGATAAACTGCCCAATTACTTTCCTTTCATCGATCCGTCTGGCTTTGTATTTCTTTGCGTTTTCACTTGTAAGCTTGAGAAATATTCATCAAATGATTCTAAAATAAAAGTAACCGGAGTTGATTTCTAGCTTACGGCATGTAAGTTACGATCCACTATACCGCGTTTGAATTGGAGCGACTCAAGTCCAAAATTAAAATTCAGTTGTATACTGAGGCATTTGCATATAACGTATAACGTGCTGCAGGATGAGGCGATGGAAGGAGAACCTTAAGTGTCTGAATGAAGAAGGTATTAGATTCATAAAATAGTATGTAGACTGGCTAAAAAAAATCTCACTAATAATCGCAGAATGTAGATTTGAATATCTTGTGTCGTTTTGGTTGAGACGTATTCCTTGGGAAAGTAAGGAGCAAGGATCGATGAATTGAGGAGAGTTTATGGTTAGTGTGGAGTTTTCTGGGGTGTTTTAGACAAGGATAGGAATTCAAGATGGTCCTCATAATGGTAGTGGCGCATGTGTGAGTATGAAAGTGGAGGAGGGTAGACACTAGACAGGATGGCGAGCAACAGCCGCTGCTCTTTTGTTTTCTGGAACGAGAGGGTGGCTTCGTTGGCTTCAAAACGGAGGAACTAGATGGCAGAGAAAGCTCTGCACGAGTGGTCTAGACAAAGCGAAGTCTTCGTGCTGGATTTCCAAGTCCAAATTGAGGTCTTAATCCACAATTCTTTCATAGCGACTTGCCCAATGGGAGCATTTCCATTGTAATACGATTAGTGCCCTTGAAAATTCTAATTTTTTTTTGTTGAATGTTGACTCTGCCTCTCATTTCACCAATCTCTAAGATCCTCTCCGGTCAATGTGGAGTAATTTAAGTCCATAGCCTGTTTGGCTGGTGGAGATAGGCGCCAAGATAGATATTGCGAATATAAGTCAAATGTCTTGAAAGTAAATGGTGCTGTCAAAATTCTTCTGGCCAAAGGCGAGCTTCAAAGCCTTGGTACAAAGTACATTGGCTGACAGCACCGATACGTTGGCCAGAAAATGTTGGCTAGGATAATCAACGTAGCTGCGGAAACCGCTGCCAATTTCTCATTCCACCAGAGCCTTCATTAACCGAACTCCTCTTCGGAAGAACTCTCCTGTGGTTTTTTCCCATGTTTTCTTTCAGATTTACTCCTTTCGGATTATAAGAAGACAACACACACTTGTCAGAATCTATTAAATAATTACCAAGAAACTTGGACTAGAAGTAACGTAAAATATTCTACTACATGTTTTAGGATGGTTTGGTTTCAGACGATATAATTCAGTCATCGCACGAGGTGGAATTATCCTACAATGTTCTTCAATTTCAGTTGGTATTTCCTTGTCCTGGTAATGATGTTTTGCAGCGGAAGGTTGGTTCTGTAAAGATGCGTCGAAGCAAATGGTCATTAGTCTTTTAATGACAAAGATGGAGCAAAGAGCCATATAATTGTTGAGGAGTGTTATAATGTGAGCAATACGAGTCACTCATGAGGCGGGATAATACCTCGCGGATGTGACGACTAGTTAATAGACGATACATACTAACTTTTTACAGTTGAAACGAGGCGCGTCCAAATAGAAAACCGACAACGTCTGCATTGTACCCCTTTGGTATGTAACTACACACACGCATACCTATCCCCCAGGTACATCTAGACGGCATAATGAGAGCATTGTTCCGAGGAACTGCAGTCGCAATGTTGCCACACGCCTCTCCTCCTTCTCTCTTGCTCCTGTGTATGTGTGCGTTTCTCTCTTGCTTTCCCTGTTCACTTCTATGGTAGTCGCTAATTCCCCAGTCGGGCTCTTGCTCATTCGAAATCATTCCCGTTGCAGATCACTAGATGTTTCTGTATTCGGAAGGGAAACTTCAGAATGGCAGTAATTATTGTAATCATGACTACAGTTGTGGTAGTATTTCGAAAGTGTTGCGATTGTCTGTGAGATTAAAATTCAGCCAAGAACATTTATAATTGATAGAGCAAGTGTTATGATTGATCGAAATAAACCGCTCTTATCTTTGAAAAGTCTGTTTCTATGGATTTTAAAAATGTTGCGATTCGTATCTGAAAGAGCAGATATTCAAAGCGATACAATATTTCTTAAGGATCAGACAAATGTTGCGATTTGTAGAACCACTGCTTTGGCTACATAACAATTGTCTTAGCTTTTCTAAAGTTAACACTTGATACAATCTGAGTAACTATTGTATCTGAAAGAGAATGTATTCGGAACGATATAGCAACTTCTATGAATCAGACAAATGTTGCGATTTGTGGAACCACTGCTATGGCTCTATAACAATTGGTTTGGCTATTCAAACATTGACACTTAATACAATCTGAGCGTCTATTGTATCTGAAATAGTAGATGTTCAGAACGATACAACAGCTCCTATGGATTTTACTAATGTTGCAATTTGTGAAACCACTGCTTTGGCTACATAAAAATTGTCTTAGCTTTTCTAAAGTTGACACTTGATACAATCTGAGTAATTATTGTATCCTAAAGAGAATGTATTCGAAGTGATATAGCAACTTCTATGGATCAGACGAATGTTGCGATTTGTGGAACCACTGCTATATGGCTCTATAACAATTGTTTTGGCTATCCAAACATTGACACTTGATACAATCTGAGCGTCTATTGTATCTGAAATAGTAGATGTTCAGAGCTATACCACAACTCCTATGGACTTTACTAATGTTGCGATTTCTGAAATCACTGCTTTGGTTACATAACGATTATTCTGGCTGTTTAATAATTGAGACTTGATATAATCAAAGTATCTGTTGAATCCGAAAGAGCAGATGTTTTGATCGAGACAAGTAATTGAATCGAAACAGCACCTTTCTGATAACGTGGTCCATTTTATTCCGGTGATTCTCCATTTATCTCAGTGTGGAAAATCCTCTAACAAGAGAACTGCAACAAAACAGGCGAAACTTGGTAAAATGATTGCCTGTCGAACCACATCCTTTATTTTCTTTCCGATACAAAAGAGCCTATCGGAAAATAATGCTCTCGTCTTTCATCAATGTGTGTTATGCCATGTCAATTAAAAGCTTTGATACCTTATGCAGCGCGACTGGAAATCGTAAAAAGGAGCAGTCAGTGCGTTTTAATTAGCAGCCCTGTTAGTTTGGTTTCAATTATCGGCAATTAGTAACTTTTCACTCTCCTCCCCTCCATCTTCTTATCACCAACTAGACTCGATGAGTCGAGCTTTCCAATTATGACGCGTTACGTTCGCGTTGTATTAACTATTATTAGACCGTCCGTCAGACTGATGTAACGTCTGCAAAAACACACATGCTGAAATCTTTGTTTCACTATCAAGTAATGTATTATCCGCTCTCATGAGTTCTTCTTCTCTCACATATATGAGTAGTACTAGTTTTCCTTGCGGACAATCAATTGTGTAATAAAGATCGCCTCATTAAGAAATATCGCCGCGAACCAGACTATTTTCGACCAAGGTCGTTTCATTACTCCACAATTCAGATATTTTGCGTTGCGGCGTGTGTGAGTATCTTCCGAGTGAGTTTAATTGCAGTTACAAAATAAGAAGACTGAATTACGGTATATATAATCAATTGCTTCAGATCTTCGCGTGGAAAAAGATACACTGGATGTAATCAATATTTCCAGTTCATTACCGAGTTTCATTTCTGGTTTAACATAGCCTACGCATCTGTCTGTCTACACGTCTACAGTCATAATTTGCATAAAAGTTACTTTGACAGGCATGAACTTTTTATCAAACTAATTACGGGAATTCCTGTAACTCTTGCTCTGGGTTTCACTGCATTCATGGACGTTATTTTCTCTACACTCGAATCAACAGTGGTGAAGTTCCTTTGGGGCAATGTGGGGTTAATATTATGCACACCCCGGCACAGCTTCAAGTACGCAGATATCAGCAGAGTTTCGGGGAACGGCGGACCCAGAGTTTACCATTGATGCTGCTTATATCAGCATCTCTATTTCCCTGCAAAGACTTTGTACATACACTTTCAAAAGACTTGCTTGCGATAAACTCAGAATAATTTGCACATAGATATAACTTGACTCGAAACTCCTCATTGTACATTGGAATTTTCGGTGGAAGTGTTATCAAGCTCTTTTCCAAAAATACAGATGTATTTACTTTTCTTGGACTCGTCTCGGGAATTTCAAGTTTCCTGAAGCGATGACGAACTCCAGTTGGTTGGGAAACTGCTGAGGATTCGAAAGTTAGGCGTTGCAGTTAGCGGTCGTAAGTCTTTCCAAGTTCACGTCGGAACGTACACTTCAATTATGGTTTCCTGGCTTTTCTCTCCGAATTATAATCGAATCGACTTTCTGAAGAAAGACAGGGATATCCTTCAATTTATCATCCCTGAATCAATGTAACGGGATTTTGGTCTTGCCTCTTCTTCGGCGAGGGCGAAATTCGTCCGGAACTACCACTTACCGTCTTATCTGATGATTCACCTCATTTGCTCAAAAATTCTTATTGTTCTTTAATCATTACTTTCATATCTTCAATGATCTTGATTACTTTCCATTGTGGCACAAAATTGACGAACGTGCTTATATTCTAGAGTGATGGAATTTATAGGGTTTTACTGTCGAACTCATTCGGAATAATTCCTGTTGCAGATCACTACATGTTTCTATATTCAAAAGGAAAACTTGAGACATTCTATAATGTGGGCAACTATTGAGTATCTTCTGAAGCAGACGTTGAATACAACAATTTTTTTAATTGATGCACCATATCTTCAACTATTACAACAACTGTTTTCATAAGTTTGACACATGTTAAAACTAGTAGAATTTCTGTTTTAGATACGGATGTAATTATTGTTTTTTGTTGTTCAAACGATGAAATTTGATACAATATGAGTAAGTATTCTATCTGATAAAGCAGATATTCTAAGCGATATATTCGTTCAAATGGATACGTTAGCTTTTTGTTAATTTGGTTCACCCTTCGGAACTAATGATCCACTTCATCAGCTTCCAATTCTGATCAGTCTCCCATAATCTTTCAGATATCTTAAGTAATCTTGGATTATTTCTAATTAAGCGGCCAAAATTGGTCACAGACTCGTTTTCTAAAGTAGTGAAATTAATGATATTTCAGTGTCAAACTAAAAAAGGGAGAGTCTGATTTTTTTCAAGAAACCGGTGGATATTTGATTACAAACGGGACGCTCGTACTTTGCGTTGATATCGCTTACTGGATATATAAACTTGTCACTGAGTGGATTCGTGCACTTTTCTCTGCACGAACCTCGCGTGGGACAAACCGGGTGTCCCTGAAATGGCTATTATTTTTGATATTCATAATATTAAACCCTATTTAGATTCGAATGTTAAAAGTCGTCTAGAAATTTTCGGTGTAAGAATATATATTTATTATCCAAATCCTTGATAGTTTTGTTGTGCAATTTGCACTTGTTAAAAATGAGTTCGCAGTTTCAATACAGCTCTAGTTCATAGAATTTCTTTCCTCCTTTCGTTTGAAAATTGAACAATTCTATCAAAACTTAAACTGTCCAGTTTGCTTCGTTAAAAATCCTTTTGCTTGGTTTCTGGTATTTTCAGAATCAAATGTTGTCTATTAGGTATGGACCAGTCATACAGTGTCAAAAAAACCGGCAGAATTCGTTAGTGTTCCAGGAGTCAAAATTGGCGGAAAATTGCGTCACGCAATCAACGGACGGCTCCTATGCCTAAAGTGAAAGAAAAGAGAATCGTAAAATGGTTTACAATTTTTTAAAAAGAATTTTTGTCTCTCGAAAGAGTTACGAATTTGAGAAGGAAATTAAAAATTAAAAGTCGGCTCGTTTTGACCACGGGGTAGAGTGGAAACGGGTAGACGACGGCGAACCAAGAAACCGGTCGTAACACAGTCGAGTCGTCGACTCGTGACCTTGAGTGCCAAGGAGTGCTGCCATGCAGTTACTAACGCTATGGTACTCCCTTACTTTTTCGCATGGGATCGCAGATTTAGGCTTCTTACGCGGACAGTCTTGAGACGATACAGTTTTCGCATATTTTTGGCGTAGAATCCGCCACCACTCTTGATTATACCGGCTGTGATACCATACACGACAGAAGCGTAACCGTTCTTAAGTTTCTCAATCATGTATTCTGATCTTATTGATGAGTGTTTTGGTAAATATTTCACCCACCGTACTTTGTAGATTGATACGATAATCGCCTTTCTCCAATCATTCCAAACTTCGCTGTTCACAGCACACTTATTCATAAATTCACTCAGCCACACAAACAAAATTCCGTCACTGCTTTTGAGGATACCAATCACACAAGCAGCTTTACCATTCTTTAATTTCTTAATAACATATAATATTAAATCGGTTCCCCGTTCCAAAATTTCGATTGCTTAATCATGATGTTATTGCACCCATGGAGGTAGTGATTTCATTAATAATCTTGGCACTGAAATATTTATGAGAATTGAACCAGAGTAGCACTTGAATACCTCCTGAAATGTCGATTTACCAATTTTTCCAACTTTGAAGGTTATGTATAATGTAGTTGGTTTCTGGAAAGGTTTCTATGAAATGGTGAACTATTTTGAGAAAATTTGTTAATGAATCAACCCGTAGATTATTCGTCAGCAGAGTTTTGTAACTACATGATGCGTATTTAATCACACGCACAGGATATCCACCTTGTAAATCCTATTAAAGGATAATCCTTGATATATATGTGTATACACATACACTCAAGTGTTTCAGAACTTTCGGAAAGCTAGTGGTTTTGATCAAAATATTTCCTGCATCGAGATTCTGTATATAATGTCTATATTGACTCCTATGGCTGCTTTGAAGCCAGTGGAGGCAAAGCTTCTCTGTTTTGCATAAAAAGATACCCTTTGAGTAGGATTCAGAGAACATTAATCCTAACAAACCCTATTTGAACTAGCCAAATCAGAACTAGTAGAATAATGGATAGCTTTACCACTTTCTTTTGCAGCAGACATCTACGATAATTGCTTCATCAGGATGAGTAACTTACCTTGAGCTCATGAGAAGCTAGCAATGTAGTTAACAGCTTATCGAGATTTGACTATCTGAGAGGGTCGCTCCAATTATGAGGGATAATTGCTTTGATTATAAGAGACAGTAGTTTTGATTCTAAGAGATGGCCGTTTTGATAATCAGCGATATAGTTGTTTTGCGCATAATCATTTTGAGTATTTGAACTTTCCCCACTGCGCCGCTTAGCCTTATTTTTTGGTAGTCACGTCAATGATCAATTCCTTTTCTTATAATTATAAAAGTAGATTGTTTTGGCTATGATAAGTGACAAATTGATTTTGATGGAATGATTACATAGTAAGGTAGAGGTTTTGAAGTGATAATAATGACGCAGTTTGGAGCAATTTGCAATAATGTGGTAAGCGAGCCGGAGAGTAAGAAACTCCGATGACAAGGGCAGTGTGGAGTTTCCGCCTCCACCGATAACGCGACTCGTTGCTTTCCTGAATTGCGTTTACAATGGTTATTGTTGCGGGTGTGGCTTGTTTACCCGGCGTCCCTGGTAATTCTAGACCTCGTGGAGCGACCGCGTCGAAGAGCATAGCGCGGAATCAAGCTGCTCTTGGATACCAAGCAAGCATGTACTGGGTGGCCCAATAATAGGTTAAAAGAACCAAAAAATAGGTTTTTCGATCGCTCTCATACCGCCCTGACTTTCAAATAAAAATACTAGCCTGAAATTTGGCTGGAATCAATATAAATTTTTAACAAAGTGCTTGTCAGAATAGAAAAACGTAGACCCATTGGATGCTGGATGGTTTTGAATATATAGTACGTTGAGTATGGACGAAAAACTAACTGAAATCAGGTCAAATGGCGCTAAAATTTCAATTTGAGAATGCAGAATAGTAAGTGAATGTTCAAGACTAACAGGGAAAGGTCTCTTAATCAGAGACACAAATTTGACTGAAACTTTAAAGAGATAAAGAACTTGAAAATCCATTAGATACGTGTTTTTTCTTTTGTTTCAATAAACCTCAGTCTCCGAGATATGGAGGTTTGAATATTCAGTCTTAAGCGCGTGATGCGGCACGGCTCAGCCATGAGTCCTGGCCTGAGCCGAGCGTTCAAGGTCAAATATTTAAACCTTGATATCTTAAAAACTACGGTTCACTGGATCAAACAAAAAAAAAAGTATCTTATAGATTTTTATGCAATTCCATTCTGTGAAGCATCAGTCAAATCGGCGAAACGTTCTACATTATCTTCGGGAAATATTGTAGACAAATAAAAGTGACACTGCTTCCAGATTTGTTGGCTAATGTGACTATCTTGTCAAAATCGTACATTTTTCTTACAATATTGCAGACGAAAATTCTACATCTAGGCGATCCTAGAGCGTATTGTGCCAAATAGATGCTTCGGCATGGGAGCATTATCGCAGCATGTTACCTTAAATTATGGCATATATAAATTAGGTTGCTCTCGGAGGATACAATCGAGCAAACGATCAAATATATATCATCAGAGAACTATGCGCATTCCTCTTTATAGTACTACAAGTTTGTATGGTTGGCAGTAAAAAAGGCACTGCATTGTTCTCTTTTCCTTGTAAATATGGGCAATTGGATCTCTTTTTCGAGTCTGAGAAATCGCATTTCACAGTCGACTTGACTCGTTCGCGAAACTGGAAATTTGCCAGGATGCATGCGTGTACCGACATCCAGGTCATAGTAGATCATTTCACAGAGTTGTCAAAATTAAAATTGCCTTTGGAATATCCGTTCAGTCCGGCCTAAATTTCTCCGCTCTGCTACTCATATATCTTCTTGTCCAATTCTCTTTGACTAATCTTCCATGTCAGTCAAGTCAAAATATAGTTTCGGATAATATTCATATTTTTGTCTAGCCAAATACCTTTCGAGGCGACCGTAACTGGCTCGGTGCTACCTTCTCCTTAAAGAATATAACCATCATATATTCCATCAGTAAAAGACCCTGGAGTTTGCCATCAATTCAGCATTCGGAAAAAGGCATCTCCTCCTATTCTTGAATAAAAAATCCAGCCACTCGCCTTTTAACTACAGTGAGTACTTTGATGAACGTGATTGGAGTCTCTCGTTGTAAAAAATTTGCTAGAAGAGAATAAATTGTGGTAGAATAAAAGTTTGACGAACAGTTAGATTCTCGAATGCAGAGGACAGCATTAAAAGGGAAAAAGAGAAGTGCTTGAACTACCAGTCCCTGTCGTTACTTTCAGCCTTCCTGTCTAACCCCGTTCGGATTCGTCTGTCACTCTGCTCGACTCTCATTTCGACTCACCCTCAGAGTCTTGCAAATGATTTGATTAGAGAACAATGGGTTTCCATTAACAACCCCATTCCCCTCTTCCTCCTCACTGTCTGTCAGCTGACTGTCCCCTCTCTTAACATTTATCACATATCGAGAAATAGTTTCAAGTTTAACTTTATATGGCAATTGTCAAAAGCCCCCTGGAACTCCTGTTTTTGAAAGCGCCCAACCTGGGGCTCAAATTTTTTTCGGCGCTTGGAGTGCGCATCTACGATCTGCCTTAAAAAGAAAATCAATCCGCATTTTTGATGCGCAGTTTGGGGTTCCTACATCAAACCGATGCAGATTTTTGTTTCTCTTCCAGAAATTTCGATTCTTTGCAATTCTTAAAATAGTTTCTACCGAGTATTGTAACGCACAAGCGCCAGTTTTATTAGAAGGACCTTTGTTCGAAGGAGCTAAAACTCCAAACTAACTTTATAACGAAGAAGTTGAACCCATAAATTGCGCGTAACCGCGGTGAAAGGTCGTTTTCCCATTTCCGTTCCGAAACGAATTAGACGGATCGAGGAAATAATGGCAACGCACATACTTTACATCACCGCCGGGTGGGGAACATTGCAAGCGCACGAAAGTACGAATTTCCACGAATTTATTTTTTTTTCCTGGTACAGAGCGCGAAACTAGTTATTAGCGAGTGCGGCGCGGGTGTGGGCGAGGCGAGGGCGAGGGGTCTCGAACACTGTATGGCGGAATGAAACGGCGCGGAACGTTTTCGAGGGGGTCAAAAGCGGGCGCCGACTCGCAATTTGCGTAATTGAGCCTTGAATTATTTACATTGTCGGATGCGTCATACTTCTGTCGCGATAAATGACGGCAACTGTGCTGGTGGCAAAGCAAAATCTTTTTGACTGTTTGATCCGTGCACAAACCAGCAATCGGGATTGGAACAATCACTTTGCGGAATGCTGCTGTCTGTGTTTTCAAAACGACTTTCGGTATTGAATATGAATACACGAACCAAAGGAGATGGATGAGGGGGTGTACAATTATAGATTCGTTACCGACACAGTTACCGACATCGAAAACGTTTTAAGAATGTAGTGGTTCGTGTCCGTGCTAGCCTTCTAGATTATTTCCGTTCTCTACGTATAAACGATTTCACTTAGCAGGAGTTTGCAGGACAAATCAAAATATAACCTTGATATTCTTAATCGGGATGGCAAATAACCTTGTAGTAGTTTACGCCTTATTATGTTTGTCATTATTGTGCATCATACTTCTATGCCGCCATCAAGAGCATCCTCGAGGAATCAGCTTGGACAATAACCTGTACAGCTCTGGAACGTTCTGAATGTTGGTAACGTAATGTTTGTAGTAACTTCCCTTATTACTAAGCCTTCTAGAATGTTTTCATTTTCTATGTATTAACGATCATTAGGGGCATTCTAGAAGCTCAGCACGGACACAAACCACTGCAGCTGTGCTTTTCTTTCGGAAATTATTTTTTGTCTTTGGGGGAATTTCCTTGAAGGTTTCACACTGTTCGCTTGAAAATTAGAAAAAGTCATGAAATCAAACAGCTGATCACTGTAATCACGATGGAGGGCATTTGGGTGTCCAAAATGCACCTGACTTGAATGAAAGGCAGATTTGGGACAAGGGATGGCTAACGACGTAGGAAATTCGATTCTATTATCGACACCGCAACACTGTGACTCCATCTATCAATCGAAGGCATATGTTATCAAAACGAACCAGGCACAATTCGATCAATAGCTTATTCCCCCAAAGTGTCATCGACTCTCCTAAAAAATGTTAACAGTTGGAATAATGCAGGTAATTAAAACCGACAGCAGTAGCTGAAAAGTGATTCTCGACTTGTCCTGATCAAGAATGTTAAGCATAGACAAGCGCGGTTAAGGCTTGGACGGGTGACGGTTCGAGATTTTTGCTCAGCTTTGTTTTTACTGTTGTTTTTTGTTTCCTGCAGTTTTACACCCCCCTGAATAAATGTCTAGGCTGAAACTTTATTCTTTTACGAAATACGTAATAATCCTCTGAACAAGAAACGATTCGCAAATGAGGGACCATCCATAAATTACGTGACAGTTTTTGGGTGAGGAGGAGGTTCAGGGAAATATCATGATCTGTTACATGCCAATAAGAAAATCAACTGTTTTTTGTTAAAAGGTAATTTTTCTGTAAAATTTTTTTCTTCTATTCAAAAATTCATGTGTTATCTGGGAAAATTAACTATTTGGTTAAAAAAACTTTTTTGTTTGAAAATTCTTTTTCTCCGTCGATAATTCTCAATTATTCTTTTTTGGTATGATTTTCATTCTGCTTGGTAGAAAGATTATCTATTTTTATTGGGAGTAAACTTTTTTTTGAGAATGTAACTTTTGAGGTTGAATATTCTATTGTCTTCTAAAATTCGTCTCTCCTAATTGAAATATCATCTGTTTACTCAAACTATTTATTTGTTTTTGTTGACACGAGAATTGCCCAGTTTGTTCAGAAATTCTACTCTCCTAAAATCTAAAAAATGTCGAAAATTCTTAGTATCTTCATGCAACCATCTAGTCATGATTTGATGTTAATATCATGAAAATTAACTTTTTCTTTAAAAATTCGTGTTTTTAGCTGAAAAATATGCCTATTTGGTCAAAGTTCAATCGTGTCTTGCTAAGCTTTTAAAACTTCCTTGGAGACGTCATTTGGTTTATGTCCGTGTTGAACTTCTAACATTTTCTTGGAGACGTTATGTGGTTCGTGTCCGTGCTAAGCTTTCAAAATTTTCTTGTAGACGTAATTTGGTGTATGTCCGTGCTAAGCTTCTGAAATGTTTTTGATTACATCATTCGATTTGTGTCCGTGCTAAGTTTTGAAAATTTCCTTGCAGACGTCATTTAGTTTGTGTCCGTGTTGAACTTCTATTATTTTTCCAGAGAAACCACTCGGTTCGTGTTCGTGCTAAGCTTTAAAAATTCTCTTGCAAACGTCATTTGATTTATGTCCGTGCTAAGCTTCCAAAATTTTCTTGAATACGTCATTTGGTTCGTGTCTGTGCGAAGCTTCAAAAATTTTCTTGCAGACGTTATTTGGTTTTTGTCCGTGCTAACCATCTAAAGCTTTCCTGGAGACGCTATTCAGTTCGTGTCCGTGCTAAGCTTTGAAATTTTCCTTGCAGACGTCATTTATTTTGCGTCTGTGCTAAGCGCCTAAAATTTTCTTGGAGACGTCATTTAGTTCGTGTCCGTGCTAAGCTTTCATTTTTTTCCGGAGACATCATTTGGTTCTGTCCGTGCTAAGCTTTAAAAATGTTCTCGCAGACGTCATTTGGTTTGTGTCCGTGCTAAGCTTCCAAAATTTTCTCGATTACATCATTAAGTTTGTGTCCTCGCTAAGCTTCTAAAAATTTCCGGAAATGTCATTCGGTTTGTGTCCGTGCTGAGCAACTAAGAATTTATTGGAGACGCCATTTGGTACATGTTCGTACTAAGCTTTTGAAACTTTTTCGGAGACGTTATTTGGTTCATGTCTGTGCTATGGTGTCATCATGTCGCTCTTGAAACGCTTTCAGAATATTTTTGCAGACATTCTATGGCGTCATCAAGATCACGCTAGAAAGTTAGCACGGATATGAACCACTACTATCGTGGAACGTTATCGATGTCGGTAACAAGAATCTTTTTTCAAAAATCACGGTACAACTTGTACCAAAAATCAGAAGCATGTATCACTTGATTATTAAAGTATAACAGGCTGAGATTAGAGAATCCACTTGGGAGTTCTGATACCAGCGCAAGAATTGAAATTGGACTTGCTGAAGTTAGCTTATATTAAATTCGGGGCAAAACCATAACTAACTGAGACGCCTTCGAATATAACGTTACTGGTAAATTCGAGTCATCGTCCAGCATGTCGGGGACACCCGGGAGCAAGTGAACTGCCAGCCGTTCAAATTTCTTGCTCGGAAAAGGATTAGTGATACTGAATCCGCTTTGCGTAGCGTTGCTAAATAAGCCGCTAAATGAACCAAGGCTGTCGCTACCACGATCCTGTTTTAGCGTATTTGCCTAACCGAAGGTAATACATTAGAACGCACAACAAGTTTGTTTTAATGCTACTAAATCATCTCTGGTATAATAACAGTAATTCTGGATTACACTTCTAGGAGCTTATTTTCCATGCTATCCTCAACTTTCTATTTTTGAATCAAATCTTATTAACGCGCGTTGCGAACTGACGAAGCCGTGACGCTTTCAGTGAAAGGGTGACTACGAACGTACAGTGGACACTGTCCTCCACGATCTCGCTTAGTTCTCGCTACGTAGTACGCAAACCCAAAACGTATGCTGTTCATTGTTGTTGAGGGCCGTTCCCCGCGTAGGCCACAGTTTATCTGCCAATATACTTAATCGTTCGGTTTTTGTGATTTTCAACCCAAGAAGGCAAGTTACAAAGGAAATAATTGATCTCTTAGCAAAATAATCGAATTTTTAAGCCAGCAAGATCCTTGTCAACCAACCACTTCCAACTAAGGACGATTACTTTTCTTCTATGGATGGTACATTTTCTCTGGAATGATTTTGAAAAGCAACGGATTAAGTCGCTAAAGAATATCCACCTGCGTCTCAAGTAGTAAATAAGTATCTAGTCAGACAGAAAAAATGGTCCTCACTCCCTTCCCATTTTCTCTTATTAGTTTTCCTTCTACATCATTCTATTTTTCGCATTTCATACCCACATCAAAATTTTTTTTTAGTAATTTTTCATATTTCTTTCTTATATGAATTTATCTACCCAATTATATAATCAAATAAATGAATAATACTAGTTATTTGACTAGTATTATATAATATTATATTATGTGTATTATACTATTATATATTATATATCATATTATTATATTATATATAATACTAGTTATTTCCTCCATTCCTTTTGAATTCTTGTCAACTTCACTAAAATCAAGAGGATATTCTGGATAAGGGAAAGAATTCGAATGAATTCAGAATATACCCTGAATTCTCAATTATTAATTCTGAATTTTTTTCGATTTCTTCTGATTCTTTTCGATTCTCTGTTATTCCCCGTATAAAAGTTTTATGTTTGTTCCGAATTTATTCTCATTGCACTCAGATCAAAAGAAGAGTTTGGAGCTTCAAAATTTTTTCAAATTTATTTTCAGTCTTCCGAATTCTCTTCAATTCTTCTGAATTTACTCTTGTTGTACTAGAATCGATGGAATGTTTTGGAATTTTTCTAATTAAATTTTTTGAATGCACTCCAATTTTATTGTATAAACTCTCATATTTTTTTTTTGAATTTACCTTCAATTATTTTGAATTTAATTCCTTTTTTTTAATCTACTCCGATTTTACTGGATTCTGATAAATGTTTTGGAATTTTTTTCAATTAATTTTAATTTTGTTAATTTACCTTGACTTATTTGCATATTCGTAATTTTATGCCCCCAAAATATTTTGAATTTATTTTAATAATTTTTTATTCCGTTCCGCCTTTTTGAATTTACTCCAATTTTACAAAAATCGATGAATTTTCTGAATTTCTTAAAAACAATTCAAACTTGTTGAACTCAACTTGAATTTTGTTGAGTTTTTTTTTCGTATTTCCAGAGAATCCTTTTTATTTTCTTCTAATTCTTCCGAATTTTCTTGTATGTTCGTTAATTCACTTTGGATTATCCCGAATGCTATTGAATATTTTTAGATTCATATTCAATTTTTTTGGTCTCTCATTTTCCTCAATTCGATGGATTTTTATTTGAATCAGCTGAATATTTCGGATTCCTTTCTATCCATTTACGTTTTTTAAACTTACCCTGAGCTTTGTTGAATATAACTCGAGTTGTTTTGAATTTCTCTTCAATTCTTCACAAGTTATTCATTTTTTTCCTGAATTCTTCGAAAGTCTTTCTAATAGTTTCGGATTTTTTTTCAATTTTTATAAATATTAGGCCTCAGTTCTGCTTCCGAATTAAGTTAAATTGTTGCAAATTTACTTTGATTCTTGCAAAATTTACTGTAGTTCTTCTGAAATCAATGGAATGTTATGGATTTTTATAATTTATGCAAAATTACTCCAGAGTTCTTATTAATTCAGCCTGCATTCTTTCGAATTCTTTTCAATTACCTTGGGTTTTAATTAATATACGTAAGATTTCTAGATTCAATAATTTTTTTCATTAGTTTTGAATTGTTTCCAGTTGGATTTAAATTTCTAAAAGTTTGTCCGAATTCTAATTTGCCTTAAATTCACCTGAATTTACTTGCTCTATTCAATATCAGTTATATCACTTTGAATTATTTCAAATTATCTGGAATTCGTGTGGATTCCCTCGCATTTCTGGAATTTACTTGAAATCTCTGGAATTCGCTCTACTTCTACTAAAATGAATAGAATATTTGAGATTTTTCCAATTCATTCGTAATCCTTCAGAATCCTCATAAATTTATCCAATTGAATCAATTCGAATGTTTTTTTCCAGTAGTTGCAAATGTTTGCCAGTTTCTTTTCGGTATCTTTTAGTTCCAATAAATTAATTCACTGTAAAGTCCTCTGAATTCAATGGGAATTTTTTGTTATAATTTAATTAAATTAAATAATTTTGTATAAAAAAGAGTGAATTGAATTTTTCTGGATTCACTCTTATTCTTGTCAATTAATTCCTAAATCCATCAGGTTTACTCGGAATTCTCATGAATTTAATCAAATTCTTTAAAATTAAAAATAACATTAGTTACAACATTAATGCACATTAGTCACTGTTTGCAAATCTTCTTCACTCTTATAAAAATTACAGAAATTGATTTACACTTTGTATAATCAATATAATAATAATTAGCCGTGAATAATTAAGAAACATTATCAACAATAAAACAATCCCTATTTAGGAGTAAGTATTGTATCATGCAGACTCTAGTTTGCACAACCTGAGCAAATAATCATTCTTACATGTAATTAGCACTCACTATTTTTTCCAACCAAGACCTTTTTAGCGGAGTTTTTTCAGCCACGGGACTTGGAAGCAGGCTTGAGATAAGTAGATATGTCCCGAGGTAATTGCATGCTTTCGTTCCAGAAGCGCTTCCTCTTGCCCGAAGCTCGGTCCTAACCGAAGCTTCTGCCCCCTGCCTCCTGCCCCTTCCCATCCCCATTGGGTGGCGTTCGGTCTCCCTTTTTTAACCCCCCAACTCACCCATTTTCACCCACCATGCTTTACTCGACACTGTACTCGCTCTGGACTCTAGCCGTCGGCTCTGGAATACGGCACGCTAATTCACATTAATCTAATTTGCCGCGAGCCAGCTTCCAATGGGTCCAAACAACCCTCGAGCACAAACAAGCCTCTTTTTCTTTGAGAAACTCCTGAGTTATTCCGAGTTCTCCATACTAGATGCGTTACCACTTTTGAGGATTTCGGTGCCAATTTTATTTACCGCAGCCTCACCGCATTCTTTAGTTTCCTGATTGCGGATATTATGTCGCGGATATCGATCTTCTTTCGCTCCGTGCAACTGGATTGTCTTATCAGGGTAGCATTTTATTGACCAGAAATAACCGGGAATTTGATTGACCAGATTGATCAGTTTATAAAGTTAATTTTCCATGAAAAATACTAGTTTTTATCCGAAAAGATTATATTTCCAACAGGTTATGTAGTAGTTGATATGATGAATCGTCAACGTAAGAAATGAATTTTCAACATAAGAGTTCAACATCAAGACAAACAGTTCAATTATCAACCATGAAGATGATTTTTTAATCAAACATAAAATTCTAATCAGATGGTTAGGTTTTCAATTAAAAAAGATCTGTCCTTAACCAGATACAAGAATTTTGAACTTGACAGATTAATTTTCAACCAAAAATAGAATAGTTACAATTTTTTTTCAAAAAAATTATTTTCAGAAATGAATAAAATAAATTTCCAACAAAATTGTTAAATTTGTAACCATACAGATGATCAGGGTGGCGACTTGACCAGGAAACCAGGAAATAACCGGTAATTTCATTGACCGGGAACGGGAACTTTTAAAAATAATTATAATTTGGATTTAGAAAAGAGGAATTTGGAAAATCACTCTTCCAATTCGAAATTCCGCACAGTTTGAAAGTTCTCTCTTCCTAATTTTGAATGAAGAAAGTACTTCGAGCAGTTGTTGGAGTAGATGTAGTACTTCGAAGAAAAAATATTTCTCAATTTTAATAGCAAACTTGTTTACATTGTTCATCGCGGATCCATCCTGTTCTAGTTAGAAAATCAACTACTTGGTGAAAAGTTGAACCCTTTTGCTGGAAGTTGAATTTTTCTATTGAAGGTGCATTATTCTAATTTGAACTCCGTTGGTTGAAAACCTACATTCTGTCTTAAAAGCAATTTATCTTTTTGGGTGGAAATCCAAGTATTTAGTTGCAAATTCATTTTTGAATTGAAAAATTGAGCAATTTCTTTAAGAATTCATGTTCTTCGTGGTAAATTCGCATCTTTGTAATGAAATCAATCTAAGTGTTGAAAATATAGTCTTTTTATCATAAAATACTCCTATTTCAGCTAAAGATCTATCATTTAACCTGAAAATTCATCGGTTTGATTGAAAGTTAATTTTTCTGACAAAAATTTGACTGCTTTATTTTTAGTGAAAAACTAATCTTCTCTGCTTCAAAATTCAATAATTTGTATGGAGATTTGTCGTTTTGGATTGAAAATTGAATTATTTCGTTAAAAAGTCAATCTTTTTGGTAGAAAATATCATCTCTTTGTTCGAAATCCAAATTTTTTGGATTTTAGCCGGAAATTCATCTAGTTTAGAACTCTCAGGTTTGGTTTGAAAAAAAATTTTCAATCCCAAAATGTAACAATTCAATTTTTTGTTGAAAATCGTTGTTTCAATAGTTTAAAACTCAACCATTTTGTTGCGAAATGGTATTTTCTGGTATAAAATGAATTTTTGGTCATGAATTCAACTATTTGAGTTGAAGTTTCATTATTTCAGTTGAAAATTCGTCTTTCTGGTTCAAAATTCAACTACTGCAGTAAAACATTTACAATTTTATATGAGTATTCCTCATTTTGTTCAAAACGTAATAGTTTGTCCGAAAGGAATTTGTTGTTCTTGTTGTTGGAAGTTACTTGTTTCTTGTCATGAGTATTTTTTTTAACTGTAAATTTAACCAACTCCGATTGGAAATTCCTTACTTGTATTTAAAAGTTGATTTGTTTGGTTAAATATAATTTTTTTAAACATAAAATATGAGTATTAAAGGTTTTCTTGTCAATTCTTCTTTTTTATCAAAAACTAAATGCTTTGTCAGTTCGAAATTCAATTATTCTGTTAAAACATTGTATTTTTTAGTGCAGAATGAATCTTTCAATTTGAAAATTATACTTTTTGTTTGTATAGTCACCTTCCAGGTCAAAGATTGAAGTGTTCCAGTTAAATATTCATCATTTTAGTTGAAAATTTATCTCCTTGGTTTGATATTCAACTTTTCCATTCGAAGATTCATAGTGCTATTCGAAATTTCATTTATTTTGTTGGAAACTAAACTATTTTGTTTGAAATCCGTTTTTTCTTGCTATTTTTATATAATTTCTTTCCAATGCTCAGTTGGATAGTTTCAATTTTTGTAAAGAAAATGATATTTTTCCGTGGAAATTTGAGTATTTTTTTCAAAATCAACTTATTTCGCAATGTTCGATCTGTTGTGTCGAAGAAAGTTCAGAATGAACCTAGGAATGAACGTCATAAACTATGAAAAATGGTTGCTTTCTGCTACAAAAATTAATATTTTATCTTTATTTGACCGGTAAAATTGAAAAACTCGACCGGGAATTAACCGGGAATTGGAAATCGTCCGCTAAATCGCCAACCTGATAAGTCTTGAACCCTAAAAAAATGATTTTCAACAAAGTTGTTCCATTTCCACGCAAGTAATTGATTTTTTGGTTACAAATGATGATTTTTTAAGCCAAATAGTTGCATGTCTAATGAAGCGCTAGACTTTTTAAGCAAAAGGGATGAATTCCAAACAAAAAATATTCAAAATAGCAACCAAGAAAAATTCACTTTGAGTAAAAAAAAATTGTATTTTTGGAATAAACTGTACTGTTCAGGGCCTTCTTTTAGAGAATTGGGAAATTTTGTTTTAATTTAGAA
>WSXT02026112.1:0-13914 GCA_011762715.2 Neuroterus valhalla | reverse complement strand
CTCGATTCGAATGGGTCCTTTTTGCCGAAAAATTATTCAGATTCGTTGGTGAAGTTCACGAGGAATGGCGAGGTTGGGTTATTGGAATCGGTTTCAAGAAATCTACGGCTTCGACAGTAATAAAATACAAGATAGCGATAGTATGATAGACAAGAACGAACCGATTGAAACCTCAATCGAAGCGCAGGTTCATAGATCGGAAGTTGATACTCTTGTTTCTGTAGACTGTAACTCGAAAGGAAACATTAATCAGGTCCTGTTGACCGTATTACCAAGGACCTTGAGTATATCAGTGCGATTCAGGAAGACATAACTAAGGCCGATTTAATCAGCAGCATTGTAGAAACAGTGAAGATTGCCAATAGAGTACATATTGTAACTACCATAGATTCTTTTCAGTTAGATACTTTAATTGACAATGTTTCCGCTAGAACTTTAATTAGAAAAGCAGTTTGGGACCAAAATTTCTGAAGTTTCCGGTGGGGAATTAGATGTTTTTACCCAAACTTGTATGAAAATGGCAAACGGCTCTGTAGATATGATTGAGGGCAAGGTCAATTGACCCGTGACTATAGCCGGAGTAACTAAGATGTGTGAGGTTAGGGTCGCTAGCAATCTCGTTACCGAAATGATCCTAGGACTGGATAGTCAGGGCCAGTTCGATATGGTGTTCGCTTCTCGTTCTAAAACAGTATTTTTGCCAGATTCTTTCGGAGTGCATTATCCTTTAGATTCAGAGAAGACTGCCTTGGAGGAACTTTTAAAAAATAAACTTTCTCCTATGGTCGAAGGTCAGCTAAAGCCAGTGTTCTAGTTGAGCATGTCATAGATGTACAAGAACATGCCCCTATCAAAGAGCGCTATAGAATAGTTTCACCCAAAGTACTAGAGGCTATGTACGAGGAAGTGGATAGGATGTGAGTGGAAGGGATAATAACGGAATCACGTAGCGAATGGTCAGCACCCATAGTTATGGCTAAGAAACCTGAGGGTAAATCTCGACTTTACCTGGATTTCCGGAAATTGAATGCGATTTCAAAGAAAGACGCTTATCCTCTACCCTACATGACCGACATTCTGAGGCAATTAGAGTCAGCAAAATATATTTCCAAGATTCATTTGAGTTCCACGTTTTATCAGATTCCACTGGAGAAAAATAGTCGAAGTTATAGAGCCTTCACAGTACCTGGCAGAGGTCTTTTTGAGTACAAACGGATGCCGTATGGCCTAACGGGTTCTCCAGCTACGTTTCAGCGTTTAATTGACAGAGTTATCACTCCCAAGATGAGACTTAATGTATATAGTTACCTGGACGATATAATCATCGTTACGGAAACGTTCCAAGAGCACTTAAGTTGGCTCTCGAAGGTCTTAGATGGAATCAATGATTCTGGTCTAACTGTTAACCCCGACAAGAGTGCATTTTGTTGCACGGAGGTTAGGTATCTCGGGTTCGTAGTCAATAGAGATGGCCTTAAGGTAGACACTGAGAAGATAGCACCCATAGTTGATTATACCCTACCGAAATCCATCAAACAATTGCGCAGATTCATAGGTATGACTTCATGGTATCGACGTTTCATTCCTGAGTTCGCGACAGTGGCAGAACCTTTAACAAGATTATTTAGATCAAATATTAAATGAAATTGGGAAGGAGAATAGACCGAAGCCTTTGTTTTCCTAGAGAAGGCTCTATCTAGTGCACCTGTTCTCGCATATCCAAATTTCAATGATTTAGATGAGAATCCTCTTAATCTCCAGTGCGATGCGAGTTCTTCAGGTTTAGGGGTTGTGCTAACGCAGGGGCAAGGAGGCAAAGAAAGAGTTATCGCTTACGCGAGGAGGACGTTAACCGCAGCGGAAAGAAATTAACCGATTACCGAACGTGAGTGTCTGGCAGTAGTTTGGGGAATCCGGAAGTTTAGAGAATATTTGGAAGGCTTTTACTTTAACGTTATTACGGACCATATCAGTCTCAAATAGTTAAACAATTTACGCAACCCTACCGGCAGACTCGCACGCTTGGGTTTAGAGTTACAGAGTTACGAATTCGAGATAACTGATAGAAAAGGTGCTTTGCATCATGTGCCCGTCGCACTGTCGAGAATTTCGGAGGACGAAGACGTACCTATAGCGTCTATAAGTGAAACGGAAGATTCTTGGTACTTGCGTCGCTTACAAGCAGTACAAGAGAGACCCAGTGTATTCTCAGACTGGAAAATAGAAAACGGGTCCTCAATAAACATAAACCTAACTTAGTCACTGATTCCATATTTCCGGATCTAGACGCATGGTAACTAGTTCTACCGTTTGAACGAAGGTCGGAAGTATTAGAGGAATCTCATTTAGAACCTCAGTCCGGTCATTTGTGTAACGAAAAAACTTATCAACGTGTAGCACTCAAGTATTATTGGCCAGGTTTGTTCCAAGACGTTGTGAGGTTCGTGCGCAGTTGCGGTATTTGCCAGAGAAGTAAGATCGAACAAGCTAGGCTAGCCGGCATGATGGGTCAACGTGTGGTTGAACAACCCTGGACGGTAGTAGCAAGCAACATAATGGGTCCTTTTCCTAAAAGTAAAAGCGGTTTTCAATACATTTTGGTTTTTCAAGACCTTTTAACCAAATGGATTGAGTGCTTTCCAGTCCGATCAGCAAATGGGTCTACTGTCCGAAGGCTGTTCCTAGATGCAATCGTATCTAGGTGGGGAACTCCTGAAGTGGTACATACGGACAATGGTACTGAGTTCTCGAATCGACTCATGGAACAAATGCGCAGGGGTCTGGGCATCGTTCATACGACTAACGCGGTTTATCACCCTCGAGCGAATCCGACTGAGAGAGTGAACAGGGTCCTCAAGACGATGATCGTCTCCTTTGTCAGAGAGAACCATAAAGACTGGGATTTGTACCTCCATGAGTTCCGATACGCATACAATACCGCTGTTCACGGCACCTTAAAGGTTACTCCTGCATTCTTGAATTTTGGGCGTAACCCTCTGCCGTACAGATTGTTACGAAGAGACCTAGAAAGGGGCAAACAGCATTCGGAACCAAAACCAATGGAATGGGCTAAGATAAACTCAAAACGAAATTATTACAGTCACCTAAACATATCGACAATGAAGAATTGAGACAAGCGAGATTCAGTTTAGACGATACCAAAAATATTCTTCCAAATATTGCAAAAGATAGACGAATAAAGAAGTGGAAAGAAACCAGCCTAGAATGTCTGCAATATGCAAGTTATACTGCACTAAGCTTAGGAACCATTTATGCTTTATATAAAATACGACTTCGCGAATGTGTAAAAAATTGTATCCCGCCGAAATTGTGTTTCATATGCTTTAAAACTCGAATTGAGACACCTACGCATGTAATTAGTTATCACGTAGCATCAGATTCTATTGAACCTACTGCTCTTATATTGAAACAACGGTAAGTTAGATATTAGAGGCCTAAAAACATTCTAAAGGGAGGATTGTAATGGATAGCGCTATTGCTATCTCCCCCATGTATGGAGTATCTCTACCCCATGCATCGAGTATCTCTCATTCATGCAACGGAAAACACTATTGCTATGATTACGCTATCGCTATGATAATAAACACTATCGCTACGTATATGGAGCAGCCTCTCATTCATGGGAATTAGTCGTATTCTTAGTCTTAGACATGTACCAATAATGAAATGAAGTTGGTCGTATCGAGTGAATCGATGCGACGTATTTAAAATAAATACTATCTTTTCTCTTTCGGCATAACACTAAGGAGCGTAAGAGTACAGGATTTCTATCAAAACGTTTAGAATATACTTTAAAAAATCCAGCAAATAGCAAGGCTTTAACTCTAGATCAACTGATGAAAAAAAGTACCGGGCTGCGACAAACATTCACTAAAGACATCAGTACTCGTTTATTTGTAACGTGGGTAGTTTCATAATAATTAAAGCTTGTCCTACAAAAGTGCATTATGCGACATTTGTTATAAGAGTGCCCTCGACTTGAATGCAAGTACAGAACGATCCTCATGAAAATTGGCATAGAATTCCCTGTTGGATAGTACACTTCAATGATAGATTAACGAAGAAGATTAGAGCTGAATGAGCGATAATTATCTTTGATGTCATCACAAATATCGTTGGGAATGAAACGAATATACTGACAAAATTCTTCAAGGAAGGTTTGCAGCAAGATTTTTTTGCATAGTTAATAACGCTCCTTTTGAATAAGGAGACTTTGACAAAGTTTTGAAACCTACAATTGATCTCACAATTTTTTTTTATTTATGAAAATTGTGCAGGTCCATTATCGAAATGAAAGTAGGTGGCATTATTATTATAACGTTCCTCTTTCCAAATTCGAATATTTTTTATAAACTTGGGTCTTAAGGTATTTAGTTTCTCGATATTTTTATATGAATTGGGGCTACAGTTGACTAGTTCAAAGCCAAAAATTACTTCAGACGAATATATATTAGTTCAGCTGATTTGATTTTCCGGTATTTATCCGTTTCACCTATAAATTTTCCTCGTGCTGAAAATTAGAAAAGAGTAATTACTACGTTGTCAATATTAATTTTCCAACATGAATGATAAGAATCATCTTAATTATTACATATTTCACATATTCCATATTTCTTCAACCTCATATGAATATTCGAAATGAATAAGTGAAATTGTTACTTCAAAAATGTAGATAATAAAAGCAAACTTCTACATTTAGGCCTTCAGCAAGGGACCCTTAATCGTTGGAGGCTTGAAATTTCATGAATGCACTCCTTACAGATGAGTAAACTGAAGCTGATACTGATTCTGCCAGTTGGAATGTTCAAACTGTGGTGCTTCAGAAGACTATAACGCACATTAATTAAAATATTATTATATCTTTCTCTTTTATAACAATATCCTCCAAAGCCCCTTTTGTTGGACCAAGAGCCTCCTATAAGAGCCTCTAGAGCCTTCCACAAAGGCCTTCAGAACGCCCTATGAGGCAAAGGCAGAAGCTCTATAGCAAGGTCTGAGATAAATAAATAAGAATTTTCGAGAAAAAATGAAAAGAAATAAGAATCAATAAAAAATAAAATGAAGTCTCTAATCTCTGATTCTCCTCTTCTTTGATAAGTACTACTTATCTTCTCCCCTTTCCCACTTTCTTGTAGCAATTTATGGAAGTATTTCCGTTTTGATATATCAGAGCCTCGAAACCCACCCAAAAGGATCTTCAGAGCCTCCTTTGAGAGCTTCCAGAACCTCCTGCAAGGCTTCGAATATTTTTGATCAAAGTGTAACCTTGTCCGTTCAAAGTTTACAAATCGATAATAAATCATTCAAAGTCTTTGCTTTCCAATTTGCTCTTATACTAGCAAGAATCACTGAAGTAGGACCAACGCAGTACTACAAGTACTGCTTCTTATCAAATGAATTTGGCTCAAGAACAAGAACGCGTCCTGTATTCAATGTGACATTGACAAAATACAATCCGGTGAGCCTTTTACGGCAAGGGTCCAAAAGGTCGCTCGCGAAAAGATGACCCGCTATCATAAGTTAAACAGGTCAACTGCTGACTATCAAGCAGCACATCGTTGAAGAAATACGGGTGCTATTTGACACGAGAAGGAGAATACAGAAGGGGAAGGGAATTGTCAAAGGGAATCAGTAGTTTCTTACTGACCTATCGCACCAAAGAACTAAAGGCCAATAACTCGTCTGAACACGTTGCATAAAATCTTCACAGCCATTCTCAATAACCGGACTGTTTGGATGATTAGACGTGTATGACGCTGCGTACTACAAACGCAATTTGTTGTTGGCCTGGACTGATTACCAGAAAGCTTTTGATTCAAAATCCCATGGACTTTCTATCTATCTGTTTAAAAGCCTTAAGGTTCTTCCACATATAGTCGGATGCATAAAATGTTTGATGTCCCTTTGAAAAAACAGATTTACTACTTCTTCTGGAAAAACATGATGTGACAACAGCGTCACTTTCAAGAGGGTCGTCTTTCAGGGTGACAACATGAACTCTCTATTCTTTTACATCAAATTTTTGCTTCTATCTCTCGCACTACGCGATTCTCATGGGTACCTCTGTGGCTGAACAATAAAAAGCGAGCAGAAGATCACTCATATGTTTTATACAGATGACTTAAAGATCAACGCTTCTGATAAGGTAAGGATTGCTTGCTTCTCGTGAGGTGTTGCAACTCCATGAAAACATTTCTCGAAATGAGAACTACTTGCTCACTCCGGGAAAGCGTGCGGTTAAGCATTCTATTATATAAGAGAAATAAATACGGATGTTTAAACTATACTAGTCTCATTGCCATGTACAGGCAAACTAAACTCTGTGATATTCTAAAATTGAGAAACGACAGCGAGAATGTGTAATCTGTGCATTGTGTGAGTGATAATAAAAGACAATTTTCATGGGAAATTTACTTTTTAATCTCTTTCATAATAAAACCCCACAGTATCTCCTGGATCTTTTTGTGAACAGGAATGTGAGTTTACCTGCTCAGTCTAGACTTCGTGTAAGAAGAACGAACCTCATAGTTCCACGTCACAAATCTTGTAAGCTGCAGAGACCCTTCATGTTAATGGAAGCGCGTCTTTGGAACCAAGTACCACGATCAATTAGGGATGCACCGTCACCAGTTCACTTCAAAAAGCTATCTTTTGATTTCATGTTTCGTACTGGTAATACTACTCTTGACATTTCGCACTGGTAAATTTTTAAAATTCTGATACTCAGAAATGTTTTTATGCGACAGTATTATTAAAATAATGTAATATTTAGTAATTTGATTCCTTAGTTTACCTCAGTTATTAAAGAATGAGTCCTTAAGTCTAATTATAATACCGTTATTTTTCAACCTGCTTATATAATTATATATTTTTCTTTATTTTTATTGAACCAACGTCACTTTCTATGTACGACCAGAGAAGGTATATTTTTTAAGATTGGGCACATGTATTATTTGTCCTTCAGAGTTCCGTTTAGCCCTAGAGACTCAATAAATAAATCTTGAATTCTAATTGTAATAAAATGTGTAGAAGTAAAGATAAGAGACAATGACCAAAGACCGGCTGAAGAAATATATATGCTGACATCACAGTTGACTGAAGAATAATTTAGTGACTTTGAAAATGATTACATGAATAACAATAAAAATACCAAAAATGATTAAAATAAAATTTGTATCTTGAACAATGCTAATGCCATTAATTTGCAGTGAAGGGCAGGTCCTTGAAACTCCTAAGAACGGGGAGGGAATCAGCCCGAAAATACTTGCTTTAGTCTCGATCGGATTTAGGAACAGCCTATTATTCTGTGTCAATTGTAAACCTAATATGATTCATACTCTCAAGGGAGACAATTGGGGCCAAAAAGTAGAATTTTGAATCATCCTTGTACTTATGGTATTTGCAATGTTCAAGTTCTGCACCTAAGTGGTCACCTTGAGGGGAGGCCCTCAATGTGATGTTTTTGGCCCAAAAGCCTGATTGCTGAGGATCAGTCAACTTTTAAGTGTCCTGATACTTTGTAAGCTGTATGTAGATTATCTTTTCCACTATTTTTGTTATGGCATATAAAACTGAGATCCGTCTGAAATCAGTCAGAGAGACGGGACTAGCAACATTTGGAATCGGGCGGATGATTGCTTTTTTTCCAAACATCCGGGAAAATCTCTACTTGTAGGAAAGAGTTGTTATTATTATAAGATGCAAGTGCATTCGATTCGATTTCCATGAATTTCTTTATTAAAACATCAGGTGTAATACCTGAGAAAAAGGAATCGGTATCGTTGAAGAATAAGCTTGGAAAACTAGTAGAAGGTGGATAGATGGTTACTGGTCGACATAAATAGAAAGACTTTCAGTTATTCATTGGGAGAAAAATAATTAGAAGCCGATTCGTGCTTCGGCGAAATGGAAAGTTATCATCTAAACAACTGCCAAATATTTTCACTCTTATTTCTGTCTCTGGAAGCATTAAAATTGTATTTACTATTTATACATATTTCTATATTATTTATCTGGTTCCTTTATGTTGTTTTTTAATTCAGTTGCCTTCTGACTTCTCTTTTCTTATCTTTCTCCTAAGTGTTCTGCCCTTTCTTCAACTTTTACTCATCGAAAATCAACATAATGCTTTGATTGCATGATCCTGTTGTTTCTCACCTGCACCGCAGTTCCTCGCTCTCCCTCCCCCTTCTTGTCACCTCGTACCACCCTCTCTCCCACTCTCTTCCACCCCCTCTCTCTCTTGCCATTTAAACATTTAAAAAAATAAAAAAGCGGAACAAAAATTTCAATTTTCGCCTTGGGACCCTGGTGATCTTTCTCTTGTTACCGTTTTTTTGAGCATGCCCCTAAGAATGCTTTGAGATAATAAATTAGCTGGAAGTGTTGAGGTTGTTGGAATAAAACTGTTTATGAAAGTTAAAAGCTGTCACTTTTGAGGTTTTGTTCCCTGCATAGAATTTTGAAATGTGAGGTTTACTCTCCAATATGGAAGCCAACTTCACCGTTTACTAATCGTACACGTTCGACTACTTTGGATACAGAAGGCATGTCTGCCATCTTGGAATACGCCCGGTTGCTTTCTCGCATATGTGCTGGTAGATGACAGTTGAGTTTTAGCAACTGTACCTGAATATTTTCTTACGGCTTGGTGTGTACGGATGTGCATGTAAGACTAGTTTCTTCTAAAGATATTTTTATATAGGGACTTCTATATATGTTACTAATTAAGCGTGTTATGGTTCAGTTACATCTAGTTATATTTGATTGTTATGTTTAGTAACTTTAAGTAACTTCTACTTATATCTGGTC
The DNA here is from genome assembly GCA_011762715.2 of Neuroterus valhalla. Taxonomy (NCBI): domain Eukaryota; kingdom Metazoa; phylum Arthropoda; class Insecta; order Hymenoptera; family Cynipidae; genus Neuroterus; species Neuroterus valhalla. The sequence continues at coordinate 5,082 of WSXT02026112.1, read as the reverse complement.
ACACTTACATGTGGCTAGTCACGTCGTTATGCACTTTCAAAACCAATGCGCAATATTGTAATAAATGGTTTGACCTTGCGGGACATCCGAAATCGAAGTGTTTGACTCATAATTTTCATAACACTAACAATGTACTTATTATATGCACTAGACCTTTTGAGAAAGTAAACCTCAAGGACAAACAGTTGTTAAGGTCAGGAAGGTCGGATAGCAATATAAGCAGTATTGACTCAAGCTCTGAAGTATATTCGGATGACAATAACGGCGATATTTCGAAAAGCAGCACCTTGTAAAGCTGTCAGTTTGAACAGCTCTTACGATGTATGACATGTAAGGTATAAATTCATATCATATAATCTTTGGGTGGCTGGAACAGAATCCGAAGTTTATTTTGCCCTATCACGTCAGGTTTCGGACATAACCCCATTTTTGGGTGTCTGTGAAGGCTTTCTGAGGTTAGATCGGAAAACCATACGTGTAGTTTACCGCGGTTCTACGGGGAGTCAGTGTCATTTTCCTAAATGGCAGCCGCTCCGGGGAGACCCTGCGGTAATTGCACGAACATTATTTCATTTCAATACATTTATACAGTAAAATTATTTTCATTCTGGCTTAGGATCTCATACAACTAGATGAGCGATATGTTTGTTGACTTACTTCAAATACTGACACTATTCCTTTACTGTGCAGAAGGAACTGTGTTAAAAAGCCCTCAGCCATGAGACCCGATAGAAAACTTGAGAGGTAGAGCTATTTCTAATAGCCTACAAACTGCAAGCGCAAGTACAATTGCTATCCAGATATGACCACTGCGTTTTTCTTATAGTGTTCAGCATTTCGATGATGTTTTCGATGATTTCAATGCAGTTCTAAGATATTCATGGCTATTTCTTATCTCTTTATTTTATATCTAATTCAATTCACCATCTTTGAGTACATCAAGAAGTAGAAGGAATATCAAGAAGTTAGACCAATTCAACATTCTGCTGATACTGTGACAGGAGAAATTCGAATCGGGTACATTTCTCTCGATCCACATCTCTCCCATCACCTTGAAACTGGTTATACAATCGTCATTTCAACTAAATTCCTAGTTACTTATAAAAATGGAGGTAAGGGAGAATAATATTGATGAAGGTGATGGGAGAGATGTGGATTGTGAGAAACGTTCCCGATTCAGAAATTCAGACTTTCACGCACTTTTCCATCACAGGTTGTCAACATCAAATAGAGTCGAACCTTGAGGGGGAGCTTCAACGCAGGAATACCTTTAGGTTCCTGGATTTTCTAGAAAAGCTCCAGGTTCATATCGAGCAAGTTTCGTTCGTCAATTTTATCTGTACGAATGAGACTTCTGCTGATCACTCTCCGCCAAAATGATCAGCTGGTTCTTGGCTCAATATTCAAGCTTGGAGTCTGCAGGAGATTGGACTGCCAATTGAACCATGCTCAGCAGTAATGCAGGAGAACAAAAGCAACGATATATATCTACAGCTATAAAATTCCTTAATTTCAAATAATTCAAGAGATTCTCGATTGTTTTAAAGCAAGCCGTATATCACAATACTACTTTTCTGCCGTCAGTTCGCAATTATGGCCATGCGCAAGATGATCCAACGAGACACGTACAGCCGATCAAGAATAAAAAACGACATCCCAAAGCGCTTTGACTCGCTCTCCCTTCGCTTTGTGGCCTCACCAAGTTCAGTTTATCCACGAAGTACTTAGTATTTTTCCCTTTGTTAATTTGACCCTACAATTCTCATCCAGGTGCCAAGTAATTTCCAGAAGATTGTTCATGATCCAAGGAAGCTGTATCATAACCAGAAGGTCTTTTTGTGCAGCGGATAAGTCAGTAAGTCGCATTGTTGCAGATTACTTCGTAAAACCCTTACGTGTCTCGTTTTGTGTAAATTCCTTTGGTACTTAAGGTATTTGTAATATTTGTAGAATAATGGTTGTGATGAGATTGATTGATTTTTGACAAAAAACGATTGTAGTTGTTTTTTGCCAAGGAAGCGAACCAAGAGACTTCACACAGAAGAAGTAAATTAGAAGCAAAGTAATTACCTCTACCCATAAATATAGAAGTCTACCAAGACCTGATTAATTGATTTTATAAATTTATCATTTATTTATTAAAATATATTAAAATGTATTTATGTTGTTTCCTATAAATGCGACCAAAATTGCCCGTATCGTAACTTTAGACTTGACTGGAGCCCGTTTCGATAATGTTTTGCAAATTCTTATCTTGTGTTGCCCTTGTTGAGCTTTCTATTGAGATTCATTTGCGAACCCTAATCCTGCATGCCCCCTATTGAGCTCCCTTTGAAGAATCTTTTGAGGACCCTTATTTTGCGTTACACTATATATATTTTTGCAGCCCTTATTTTTTAATCCAAGTTTAGCGAATTCGGAGAACTATGAAGATTCCCTAAATCCCTGTCATTACCCATGAATTTAAATGAATTTTAATATCCCTCCCTTGCTTCCTTGCTCTGAAAAATATTTTTATAATGTAAACTACAATTTAACACAGTCTAAATAACGGAACAAAAACAGCATCGCACTGAGATCTGATTAAATCCGTTGATCGTTAGAATTAGGGTACTTCGAAGAAAAGGAAGAAAGTGGGATTTATTGTTATGCTACTGAGTTTCGTTATTGCTGTAAATTTTTGGTTAATTTGGAGGAACTGGCCCAAGAAAGGTAGGGCGTCCTGCCAATTCAAGATAATGATTTATGTATTTGTATTCATTCAAAAAGGGTTCCTAGGGTAAAACATAAGTCTCATCAATGAGTATTTTTAAGAGTAGGATTTGAAGTGTTAAATAAATAACAAAAGAGATGTTTTCCAAAAAGGTACAGTAAAGGTGCTTCTCTCATTGTTGTTGGTAATTTGTTCCAAAGGCGTAAGCCACAAATAATGAACGACATTTGCATCTTACAAGTGCGGTTGAATTTTCAGTACTGTATTCCTTTCACAAAGTTTTGATTGTGTTGGTTGGCCTTCATCGATGAAATCGAAGAGATAAAAAGGTACTGCGGAGCTTCTGTGCTGACCAAGCTATACAGCATGTTGCCCATGAAAAATTGTCTTTTTTTATCGACTTTCAGGAGTCCTGCTCCTGCTTAGGATGCTATAAATAAACCGGATGCAAGCATTTAATGCACGTTCAAGCTTAGTATTAGGCTCGTCAATAATATCATCGTATACTAAGCAGCCATAATCAAAGAAAAGGAGGATGAGACTTCCAACCAAGAGAATACGTGTGAATACATCAGTAGTAATTACTATAATACTTATATGGTTCACTCAATTTTCAACCTTTTATGGCTTGTCTTCGCCTCTACAGAGAAAACATGATTCGTTGAATTGAATACTCAAATACCGCGCTGAATATTTTCCCGTCACCTATATTAGAATTTGCATAACTTATTCCTTGTCTCAGGAGTGCTAGGATTGGTGCATGGTGATCATTATTTGACCATCATTGAGAAAATTGAAACAATAGGTATTGCGCTTGTTTCGTCACATTGAGTTATTTTGATAACGGAAATTATTTTCAAAAAATGACTCTCAATAAACGTAACGAACCCACTGTTAGAGGTTGTTTCGATCTATTAAATCAGGAATCGCCACGATGTTTAAACTCAGATTTACAGACAAGATCCCTTTGCATAGCAGCTGTAAGAACTTCAAAAGAATATTTTATCAAGAATCCATTCTTACAATTTGAATGAGTGTATGTTTCAGCCTTTGATTATTTAAATTCACAATTGCATCCTCACGTTTCAAATAATACGGCACAAAGTAATAAGTCAATGCGAGAAAACGCAATGCGGCGAGATTCTAATATTCCTAGGCTACCTAAAATTACGCTGCCTGAATTTCCAGGCAACTCTGTCGACTGGGAAAATTTTCGTGATTTGTTCGAAGCTCTCACTGTCAATAAAGATATATTATCAAATGATTCTCGCTCACATAATTTAGAAACTTCTTTGACAGGTGGCGCTAGCCATGTGAACATACATGTAACAGTAACTGATGCGAATTTGGTTACTGCTTGGGATACAATCAAAAAACGTTAAAATAGACGAGCTTTGATGCATGTTTCTAATGATTCTGTAGCGGAAGCAAGTGTGCTGCAAATGAAGCTCTAGCAAGTTTGGAAATTTAACTCATCCAACTTAGCATTGGGATAATGTTATAATTTTTTGGACAGTGCGTAAAATAGATATGTCATCTTTGAAGTAACGGGAGACGCATTTGAGATCCGAAACTGACTATCCAACTTTTAAATAACTAGATGATTTTTTAGCAACACGCATTAGCCCTTCAAAAGTGATTCAACTATCAAAATGTAATCTTTCGGAAAAGGGTTAAAATAATAAGGGAGCGTTAGTTAAAGGTCATTACGCCTTTACCAACTCTAAATAATTATACACAAAGACAATTAGCTTCTAACAAGCTTTTCAGCCACACGGCCTCTCTTGCTGTAGCACAGACAGCTACATTTTCAGCTTCAGTAGTGCTAAGAGTTATCATTTTTTGTTATTTGAGACGACCAAATGACTAGTCTATTCGCCTACTGAAAAATATAGCCAGACCTTGATCTCCTAGTATTAACATCACCTACGCAGTCGGAATCTGAGCATTCGAAAAGCTCCACCTGCTTGAATACATTTGTTTTATAGCTACTGTTTCTCTGAGATATCTTAGAATCCTTTTTACTACATGCTAGGAGGTTTGATCTGTGACGTTGCAGATTTTCTGCAACTCACAAATTTCATATAGCGTAACTTATCTGAAATTTGATGCTCCCTTGTTCTCACGAAGGGTAGAAAATTCGGCACTCCTCTCTTTTGCTTTATTTCGTTATATTATTTTATCTTCTTGCGATTTATTTTACGTTTTATTTATTTGTCTCGTTATTTTCTTTTATACCTTTTATATTTTATGTTAGGAATCTAGGGCTGTTTTTAACCTTTTTTTTGTTAACTTTCGAAATTCCGCGGTCTCGAGCGAGAGCCATGCAGCTTTCCGCCAACCTCTAGATCGACCAACTGGATCTATCC
>WSXT02026101.1:0-13914 GCA_011762715.2 Neuroterus valhalla | reverse complement strand
TAAATAACTGTCACTCGTCAATCCCCTCTCTTACCACCTTGAATGCGTTCATGCGGTGAGCGCGATGTGAAAAGGGGAAACGAGAAGAGGATTCTTGAACAAGTACTTGGAGAAGGGGAAGGTAGCAGAAGCGTGCCAACCTTGCGTTTGATACCCCTGCTCTACTGTAAGATTATCGTGAAAATCTCACAGCAGAGGAATCTGGCACTTTGCGCACACTTTGTGGACACGGAATGTCGACATTCCTGTGCAAGTGTTGCAAAAAATATCTTAACCTATAGATACCAATAAGAAATGAAAACAAATAAATCATTCCTAATTCTTGGCCTCTTTTCATTTCAAAATCAATATTAATTCTTTTGGCAACTGAGAATGAGTGCTGACAAGCCTTAGCTTTAAAGTGTTTAAGTATTGTTTTAGTATAAGCTTGTTGGAAACCGAGGAAGTTTATTATTTATCTTTACGATATGATGTATTTGCAGAGTCTCGAGCAAGAAAGGCATCTTCTTCGGAGGAGGTTGGAAGAAGCAAGAGGGGAGAGTGAAGCAAGGGCCCTGGAACTTCAGGCTGATGTAGAGGCGTTGAGGAGCCAGTTAGAGGAACAAAGTGAGCGAGCACGAAGAGCTGAAAGAGATCAGGCAACTTTGGTGGCCGATTTAACGGCCCAGAACACGCGCCTAGCCGATCAGCTGAGGGAGGCTGCAAAACAAGAGGAGCAGCTGCTCTTGGAAGTAAAGGTCCTGAGAGAAAAGGTGTCTGTCAGGAGTAACACCCTTCAGGATCATGTTAGCAGTCTTGAAGTACTCAGGGATGAGGTAATATAAATATACCGCATTTTAAACTAAAATTTAACGAATTCAGCTCATATCAACAATATTGGGAATTTAAAGTTGCTATGCGAGACCTGATGGCCATCTAGCGAACTAACCAACATGGCTACCTATGGAATACGCGTAGCATTGTTTACATGCGTGTTGCACTCAAATAACGCGATAATAATTAATTTTGTGGAGGAATCATTGTTGTTGATAAACGTTCCGGATGGTTAAAACGACTCAAGATTCAAGATACTGATCAACAAATACTAGTTTGCTCTCTGCATTTCAGCGTTGATGATTTTGTATTTCCTGGTTTGCTTTTAATGCAGTTATTACGTCATTATTAAATAGAATTATTATCATGATCATTAAATAAAATCTATGGCTCGTGCCAGCTTTGCAAATGCAGTCCATGACAGTGACAGACACTTGTTTATTGATCTCACTGTTGTTATTATTATCACGAATTATCACTCTTTCACCTTCGATCATGTTTCTGGAAGACGGTGTTGCAACAGCTTACTCACACAATGTTTTCAGAGAGAGTAGCAACATTTTTATCATATTTAAATTATACTTCACTTAAATAAGCGTGTTAAGACTGATGCTAATCATACGCACGCCGGATCCCATAGGCAGCCATGTTTGTTTTGATACAGCAGCGCCTCTCTGCCCGTGGTGGACGTTCTCTTTCCTCCATAGGCACATGGAGGAATTTTCAATGGAGATTGGGTTTTATAGAACGGGAGAAAATTCACCAACAGATTCTGGTATTAATAAATAATTTCAAATTATTCAAACTTTTATTGAAGGACATGTATCAAATTCAAATACTAACATTAGGGTGCCACGTCATTTTCTCAGTTTCTTGTAAAACGAATATAAGAAACAGTATAATTTTTTTACGTTCTCATTCTGAATGAGAAGGTATTGGTTTTATGCGAAAAATAACTTTCATGGATTTAATTAAATCTCCACGTTTGGAGACCTCCTGAGTCAGAAAAAACGATTTTTACGAGGGTAGCAGTAGGTCTGTCTGTCTGTCTGTATGTCTGTCTGTAGTCTTTTACCTGTGTGCTCGATAACTTTCGAAAGAAATGATCAGATTGGATTGTGCATTGGCACAATTTTTCAAGGTCGGAAAACAAAAGACGAGTTCGTTAACCAACCATTTTTGACCAATGGTTGTGGTTTTATCCATCGAAAAAGCTTTTTGAAAATTAAAAAATGCACAATTCCACTCAAACTACGCAAGGTGCGAAAAAATGTTAGCAACCAATATCATTCATTTTTCAAAGATCTAAAAATTTGTAAGAGTTCATTTTTTCATAAGATGCATAGTTTTTGTGCAAATCGTGAAAAATCTTACTTAAAATGAAAAATTCCATTTTTCAGCAAAACTATGGGAGATACGAAAAAAGTTCAAAGTACTAAAATTGTTCACCTCCAAAAAATCTACAAATTTATCGTTGACTATTTTTCGATAAGACCAATAGTTTTCGCTTTGATCACGATAACGCACTTACAAAGATACCATTTTCCAGATAAATAATAAGAGACATTGTTCATGTTAAAAAGGCCTTCAAGTTTTATTTGAACTATTTCTCAACAAGACGTATATTTTCTTGAAATATCTGCCCGCTGCGCGGGTGCATTCTCGTAGCGCGCTACGCGCGCATCTCGCTTCGCTCGCAAGTTTGAGCACGCGCGTCATTCGGATCTCGCGCTTCGCACTCGCCTTCATACGTGCTTGATTCAGTTTACAGTGTAATGCATACACAGAGTTTCAAATATTGCAAAAATGCTGGAAACCTCTACTTTTATGAAGATTATTGATTTTTTTTCATTTTTGATAAAAAAAATTTAAAAATTAATTTTACTCAAGGCTCTACTGACCTTGAGGGACACATTCTCATTACAATACTCGCCACTGATCTTTACGTTTCGCATAGTTTGGCTAGCAAATTGAATTTTTAATTGTTTAAAAAGCGTTGTCACGATAAAACAGAAAATATACGTCTTAATGAAAAATAATTAAGATAAAACGTTAAGGCCTTTTCAAGATGAACAATTTTGCTATTAAATATTTCTTCTTGTCTCTTATTGTTTGGCTGGAAAATTGAATTTTTTATTTTTGTTAGTGCGTTATCGCGATCAGAACGAGAACTATTCGTCTTATCGAAAAATATCCAACAGTGAATTTGTACATTTTTTAAGGTTAACAATTTTGTCGCTTTTCATTTTTTTCGTATCTCGCATAATTTTGCTGAAAAATTAAAGTTTTCATTTTTGGTAACATGTTTCACGATTCAAACCAGGAAAGTGGCCTTCTTTTGATGAATAAGGAAGAGATCTTATGATTTGATTTGAAGCATGTAAGTTTCCTTTATTCTGATTTAAAAATTTTTTAAATTAGATTATTATTAGATAATTATTAGAAAGAGAACTTCTATTTTTTTCTATTATAAGAAAAACCTTTTGCAAATTTGTTGCTCCACGAGATTTTGTTATCTTGTAATTATTTCGCCTATAATATTGAAAGTATAGTATTGATCCGTATAAGTCGGATCTTCTCAGTTTCAAATGAAGAAAACACTTTGAGAAGTTCTTTGAGAAGAAGTAGTATTTTGAAAAAGGAATATTTCCAAATAATAATAGGAAACTTGTTAAATTGCGCATTACGAATTTATCATTTTTAGGTTGCATACTCAACTACTTAATGAAAGATAAACTCTTTTTTTGGAAATTATTTTTTCTTCAAAAGGTGAAGTATTCAATTTTAAATTCACCTGTGGTTCAAGATGTAACTACTTCTTTAGAAATGTATTCCTCTTTTTGCGGCGAAAATTCATATATTCCAGTTGAATATTGATTTTTGAATTCAGAAAAAAATGTCTTTAAGAATGTGTGTACTTTGTAGGAAAATCGCCTTTTTTGTGGAAAATTATTTTTTATGGTTGAAAATCCACCTCTTTCGCATAAAAAACATTAATTACAGTTGGAGATTCATCATTCCACCTGAAAATTGATCAGTTTGGTTGAAAATTAATCTCTTCAACTGAAAATTTTATTGCTTCATATTTGGTGGAAAATTGATCTTTTCTAGTTGAAAATTAAACAACTTGGATGAAAATTTGTCTTTTCGAATTAAAAATCCAGTAATTTTGTTGTAAAATCACATATTTTGTTAAAAAATCGATATTTTGAAAGGAAATGATCTTTTCCTTCGGAAGTGAATTCTCTTGTTTAACAATACTTTTTGACGGTAACTATACAAATTATACAGTTGAATATTTTTTATGTCATTCGAAAACTCATCTAGTTAAAAGCACTCATGTTCGTTCAAAAATTAATTTTTGAAGACAAAAACGTTATTATTTCACTTCTCGGTTGGGAATTATTATTTTCATATTTGAAAATTCAACCATTTTGTTGAAAAACTGTATTTTTGGTTGGAAATTAATTTTCGGTAAAAAAATGAAATCATAATAGTACTTGAAGATTTTTGTTTAAAAAATGCATCATTTTGTATAAAAATGTAATAATTTGTTTGAAAGTTCGTTTTTTTGTTCAAAGTTAGTTTCTATTGTTATTAGTAATTTTTTAAACTGAAACTTCAACTTATTTCACTTGCGAATTTCATAGTTGTTGTTGAATATTCATTTATGTGGCTACACATGAATTTTGAAAATTTTGAAATTCGATAATTTAAATTCCGGTTGACAATTTATTTTGTTTCGTAAAAATTGAATTATCTGTTTGAGAATACAACTTCTTCAGTTGAAGATTCTTTGCTGATAGAATACGTGATTTTTTCTTTATTAGCAAAAATTATATCAGAAATGAAAAAATCCATTTTGTGGACAAAAACCGTACAATATAGAAAAGAAATATTTGGAAACAAAATTATTCACTTCAAGAAGATCTAAAGATGTGTCCAAAACTATTATTTGTGTAGGCTATGTAGTTTTTGTTTTATTAGAGTCGAAGATAATATATAAAAGTTCACGTTTACGACAAGTTTGAATCGAATGCGAAGCACGAGACACTCTATGAGAATGTATTCATTGAAGCCGCAGAAGCTTTAACAAAAAAGAATTGTCAATCATCAAATCACAGCAGCCGAAGTTTTGCTTTTCATTTAAATGTTGTTAAAGCTTCTTCGGCTGCAATGAATATATTCTCATCGCGTGTCTCGTGCTTTGCACTCGATTCAAATTTGTCTAAAACGTGAACTTTTATATATATTCTTTGACTCTAATAAAATGAAAACTGCATGGCCTATAAAGAGGCCATGCAATTTGTTTTGGATAAATTTTTAGATCTTTTCAAAGTGAACAATTTTGTTGCCAAATATTTATTTTTTATTTTGTACGGTTTTTGAACACGAAATGGATTTTTTCATTTCTGATATCATTTTTGCCAATAAAACAAAAACTACGTATTCTGTTTGCACTTGCCACATGCCCTCATAACTGTATCGATAATCCCTTTTCCCATAAAAGAGGGAATGCAAAAAACAGTAGTACCAATGTTAAATGTGTAACATTTATCGACATCTAGAAATTTCGATGGTTCGATTTCGTGCATTGTATAGCATAAAATTAAATCAATTTATTCATTCTAAAATGAGCATTATTCAATTTTGAATGAAATGACTCAATCGTGATAAGGATATTACATTATTGTGTCAGTCAATAACCGGGCCAGTCCCAAACTGTGAGTGGGACAATTGTTACGTTACGAGGCCATCATCAAAAAAGCTGACTAATCATTGATCGGATTGCTGCATAGGCAGGTTGAAAATATTCTTGATAATGATATTTTTCTCGAATCGAGAATCTTTAATTCTCGTTGAAGTGAAAAAGCTCATTGCACCAAGATTTGTATGTATTTATTTCCTATATTGATCCAAATATGTATTGTAAATTGTACCACTCCAAAATGAAAGCCTTATTTGTTGAAAATTACCATTTTCGAATTTAAACGTTCGAAATTCTAGGATTCCCAATGAAAATCTTTCCGAATTGTAAACTATTTAATTGGAAGTTGTAATAGTAGCGCGATTCATTGAGACATTGAAAGATTTGTTAATTAAGCGTTAGGAATTGAATAATTTTTACATTCTCATCATTTATGATTGAGAAAGTATTAGAATTGTCCGAAATTTCATATCTTGAATTTTCAACGAATCTCCACGTTTTGAGACCCTCTGAAGCTGAAAATCAGGTTTTGGCGATGGTGTCTGTCTGTGGGTCTGTATGTGCGTCCGTTAAGGAAATGAATTGTAGTTTTTCAACAGACCTACAAATTGTCTGACAACCATTTTTTTTAAACGATTTGTGGTTTTGGTTTTAACCCTAAAAAATGTATGGAATGAATGAAAAATCAAATTCTTAACCCGAAAAATCAAATCCTTAACCTAAAAACACAAAGTCTGCAAAAATGTCTGATTGATGAACTATATTCTTCTAAAAGACCTAAAAATTGTCTCTTCATCATTTTTTGGTTGTACTCGTGGTTTTGGTTTTACCCATCGAAAATGCTGTGGTGAAATGTGACGGAATTCGAGCGCGAAGCGCGAGATCCGGCAGACGTGCGCCCTACTATGCGTGTTCAAACGTGCAATAAACATGAATCGAAAATCAAATATTTTGATTTCATTGAAAATTAAATTGAAATGTATTTTTGAAATGCTTTCTATAAATGAATTTGCCCTACTTCTTATGTCTATTATTGAATGAAGAATAATGAATACATTATTCACTTTATCTGCATAATTAATTATTTGCTGCCCACAAGAAAATCTTGCACATGAATACTTACATGATGTATGAAGATCATTTTCTTCTGCGAACGAAATATTCAACAATTGAGTAACATGCCTTTTCAATTCCTATAAAAAAAGTTTAATTTCATTTTTCAGTATTGCTTTGTTAAAACAGCTGAGCAGTTTATCCATTTTTTAAGTTTCATGTTAGTTACAAAAAAATAAAAATTCGTATTTCAAAGTATAACAAAGAACAATAATACCCAGTTATAAATCGAATTCTAAGGCAAATAATTTATATCAAATCGGCATATAAAAAAATAACTATCGCAAATCTGGATATCCTCTAAAATCATTTGAATAAGTTTGAAAATAATAAATTGATACTCAAAAAAGTAAGTGGCCTGATAATAGTGACAACACAATATAGGAAATTATTGAATAAATTGTTTAGAATAATTTAAAAATAGAGTAAAATAAGCTCTTGCTAGTACATGAAACTTCTAAGAACAATGATTTTGCTATACTACAATAAAACATCTACATTTTTTCAAAAGCTTGTAGACTTACAATAAGCTTGGACTCGAAACCATAGAAATTGATCAAATATTGGTAAATGTCGGTGACAGGAATTTTGGATTCTATAATCTTTTCATAAGAATTATATTTTTTATAAGAGAGAAAACAAAGTCTCATTTTTCTTTAGCTGCAGTATATTCCTTCGCTATTTTGAATTATTTCGGTGTTTAATTTTTCAAATTCATTTTCTAGGCAATAAAATGTCAAAGAATAGATGTCAAATTTTTATTTAATCGTTTTGTTGAATATTTATTTGATTATGTTTATTAGAAATCAATTTTGAATTGTAAAATCTTATTCAATAAATAAAAGGACTTTCTGGCAGTCACTGCCGGCGAATGACAGCTATATATTATTTATAGGTTAGAATTCAGACTTCACAATAGGAGCAGAATGAAAATTGAGATTCGTATCTCTACAGGCATTTAAAAAAATTTGAATTAAGTATTATAAATATACTTATAATAATTATTCATATATGTTAAGACATACCGAGGCTTTAACATTTCCAGCAGGATCCTTCACTGCCCTCTTCCATGCTGTCTTCGGGAAGAAAATTTTTCTCGCAAGCAAACTGTCCAGCTTTTACAATGTTACAGCTTTTCCCTCTTTATTGTCTTCTGATATCTGGCAACTGAATTTTGGGGAACTTAAAAAAATGTACTTTTTCACCTTTTGTGAGAGTCGAACACACTGCACTCAATATCACTTTAATAGGTGGCTTTAGAATCGTTACACTTAAATACAAACATTTTGACACACATCGCGATGAATAATAACAGATATTTTAAAATTTGAATAGAATTCCACGTTTTTTACGTGCTTTACATGCAGAAGTCGGGCCACGTGCAAGAAGCGCCACCACGCGGCGAAAATTTGCAAAAGAAATTCAGAGCAAAATTGTCCGAAAGTTTTCTGGCTGAAATATACAGAGTCGGATAGGGCTGGTCACTGTAAATCTTTATTTTGTGATCTGGATGAAGGGTATCAAAATCATCTTCAAACTGTAAAACGAAAAAATAAAGAATTTATTCGATTTACGTAAGGTCAAATCAAATATTGGAAAGTTTAAGATGTTTGATTAGAAGAAGGGTAGGACATTTTCGATTTTTCTGGTGCTTTTTGGCAATCTAACCTCCAAAACAGAGTTTTACTCCAAATGGGGGAAAACCACGAACGAAGTACATATTGTGTGGCCTACGAAAATTCTTATTGATTTAATTTGTTTTACACATAAACTGATAGCAATATTAGAACAATTGCTTTTCAGTTCCTAAAAACTTTACATCAGTAATTAGTTCCTTTTTTCAAATAATTGTATCAATTTTCTCATTTCAATCAATTTCAAATAGTTTGTTTCCATAAAGATGGAATTTCAAATTTGCTCTAAGGGTGAGCTAGTGTTGCTAACTAACACAAGGAGGCACATTCCAAACTTTCTAGATGGAGCGATATTAATGTTAATTCTGAACAAATTAGCTCTACGAGAAATCCTATCACAGGATCCATGCTGTTTGATAGACTTCGGTCTTAATTGCTGATTCGACAACATCTTTTGCGCGATATATTTCTACAACACCTACACAATTTTTTCAAATGTATATTTTGATTTGCAAATGCCAGATTAAAGATATTTTAAAAATCTTTTTAGGTCGAATTAGTGTCAGCTCAAAGGACAGAGTTGGAAAGGCGGTCCCTGGAACTTCGGGAAGAAAGGGCTAGGGCCATGGCTGCCCTCGAGGAAGCCGAAGAGAGGGCCGCGGCCTTGGAGAGACTTGGCAACGAAGCGGAACATCGGGTGAAAAAGGCTGAGCGAGAAAGGTGAGGAGCCTGTTAGAAGACAACATATTATATATATATATACCTGCATAAAACTCGTATCACGATGTTTGGCATCATTAAATTCCGGAACAACTTAACGGTTCTTGATGAAATTTTGTATACGGTGCGTAATTTGGTCCAACTTGAGGTATAGGGTAGTTTTTATCTCGATTGATCACCTCAATTTTTTATTGAGAGTTATATATTATTAAAGGACAAAAAAGTATAATTATGTGGAAGTCCCAGAAATTTCTAACAGATACCAGTGTAAGTTAGTTCATTGACCGACGCTTCAACATTTTACGTTACCTAGGTTCGGTAAGCTACCAATAGATGGCGTCATGTTTTGATTTCTTGATGCTACAATCTATTTCACGTCACATGTGTTCTCTACATTCACATACGTGTATCATTTGTGATTTTATTATAATTGCCCTGTCTATCGTTGATACACATACTAATACTAATGATAATAATATTACTATCAATTCTAGTATACATTTATTTTTACAGTTTTGCTATTCTATATCTACAAGTTTCCATAAAAAGACCAGACTTCTAAGGATAATGGCTGCTCGCTTCGCCTATTACGACATTTGACTTATCTCATTTTTAACACCCACGCGCTTTGTTTTATGCTGGACTTGCTACCTACTCTGATTTTCCAGGGTCTGTAAACACGTAAATGTTCTCTGAAGCGACGATGTCGAATAAGAATGTTGTGCCTTAGCTGAGCTGAACGGAGCTAAACTAATAAAATAATATGTAAAACATAACGAAGTTAATTACATAATTAACGTCGATCAAAAATTTCGATTTGACAAAAATGTAAATCACAACCACTTTCAGTTGGACCTAATACTAGCTTGAGACTCAAGAATGAATTGATATTGAATTTTGTTAATTAGCGACCTACTAAGCTGCGAAACAATTTTTTGTAGGTGCCTGCTAATTTTTTTCTAGAATTAAAAAAACTGGTTTAGATAACTTCACTTGAAACGCTAGCGGAAGGCGTTCAGGGGGACACGTATATTATAGTTTAACTAACAAATTCATTTTTTACTTTTGACAATCATTTGGAAAGACCAGTGAGTTGGAAATAATGATAGACTTTTCTTCAAAATTTTGTATTTTCCTTTTTCGTGAAAGATCTCCAATGAAAAGCATCTACAAATTTTAATATTGTTAGGGTTTGTAAGAAGTTACTTTTTAGAAAGAAATTTTCAAGATATATTAAAAGGATAATCAGGACACAATAATAAGCGAGATGAAGACTTTGCCGGAGAGACGCTATTGGCGAAGAAAACATCCACCGCGGGCAAAGAGGCGCTGATGCATAAAAAAAACATGACTGCCGCAGGGCTTCGTCATGCATATTATTCTGAACGTTAATCAATAAGAATACTTTCTTCAACAAGATTTTTCATCTTTCAAAAAAGATGGAAATTCTGATAGGGGGGTACTTGAGAGAATCAAGTATCTGGAAAATACTGTATTTTTTTTATAATTCTCAGTTAGTCTACAAGTACTTGTAAAAGATAAAAATCTGCCTGTTAGTTTCAGGAAATTTTAGCGCACCTAGCATGCGGTCTTTTAGGACCTCGCGCTTTGCGTTCGATAATGTATTTATTTACCTTGCGCCACGCGCTCGACTTCTTTCGGTTCTCGCACTTTGTGCTCGGTCGGGTTTGGAGTGCAATGCCGGAACCTTTCCTTTGTATTAAATTTTTTATTTTCTTTATTCTAAGTGCAAAAGAAATTAAATTACTTGAGGTTCTATCAACCTTGAGGAACTCATCCTTATTGCAATACTCGCGCTTCGCGCTCAATTTTTCTCGTATCTCTCGTTATTTAGCTGGAAGTTTTAATTTTCGATCTTTTAACAGATTTTCAATGGATAAACAAAGAATAGTATGTCTTATTGAAAAAAATGTAAAGTTTACTTTGTAGGTCTTTCTAACAGAACTAGTTTCTTCTTATTTAGCATAGTTTGCCGGAATTGAAATTCTCATTTCTTCAAAAAACGTTATCACGAAGAGAACAAAACTGAAATTGAAAGAAAATCTGAATTAAATCCGTAAACAATTTCGAAGTGACCAATCTTGATTTTCAATATATATTTTGGTATCACATATAGTTTGACATAATGATCCGAGCGGTAAGGTTGTATATCTTGTTGAGCTTACCATTTTTATTCTTCAACATTTTTTTATCTCGCATCCTTTTTCTGGAAAATAGAATTTTGATTTTTAGTAGCATTGTTTGCGATAGAAGCCAAAACCATGCATCTTATCAAAAAATGGTTCCAAAAAAATTTGTAGATATTTTCAGGATCATTATTTTTTTTTATCGCTTTTCTCGTATCTCGAATGGTTTAATCAAAGAATCGAACTTTGAATTTTTTTCAAATAAGGTTCGGTGGATGAAACCATAACTGTAAGTCAAAAATGGCTGGTTATCAAGTTCTTTCTTTCTTTTTAGATATTGAAGAAATGTACCAAAGCTAAATCCAATCTGCTAATTCTTTAGAAAGTTTCCGTGCACATACTACAGATAGACAGGCACTTTTGTACAAATGGTTTGTTCTGACTAATAGTACAATCAATCTGTCACAAAAAAGGTAGTTTTTGGAACAAAATACCTTGAAACTTTTTTTGCAGAAATCGCTAGTAGAGCATTCAAAAAGCTTAACCTGAAAAATGCGGGATAGTTGAGGGGCGCATTTTTGAGAAAACTAAAAAAGTTTTTTGATTTGATATATTCCGAAAATGGTAGATTTTTGGGAAAATTTGTAAGAACAAAAAATGTTGGGGGCAATGTTTTCAACAACTTTCCTCATTGAGTCGACAGGCTGCGATGAAAAGTGCAATTAATAGATGGCGCTAAAGTACAAAAAAAAATCGTAAAAAAGAAGTAAACAATATTATGCAAATTTCATTGATATCGTCAAATAACTGTTTGGTTTTGTAATAAAATACAAATTGTCATGGCTCATGGACGAAGTATTTTTTCTTTTTACCAAGCCAAGATTCTAAGAAATATTAAACACCTAAACGTATTTTCCATGTTGCACGCTCAACAACAATTATTAGCACATTTTTGTACAGCTCGTTTGATATAAAAATTTGAAAACCTTCTTAAATCACGTTCAATACTGAAGTAAGCATAGTTTTGGAAAAAAATTATTAATAATAAATATTAATTCCTAACAACAATTTTTCATAATCAATTTATCACGCTATAACTCGTGAAGGATAAGTTGGACAAGAAGAATTTTTAAAATAATTTCGTAGGTTTTTTTAAGGCGAACAACTTTTTCATTGACAGTTTTGCGATAGAAATTTTTTTTCGGTGCCAAAAAGCGAGAAAATGCTTTTTTTGTTACTTTAGCGCCATCCATTCATTGCAATTTTCATCGCAGCATGTCGACCCAATGAGGAAAGTCGTAGAAACATTGCCCCCAACTTTTTTTGTTGTTACAAATTTTCCCAAAAACCTACCATTTTCGAAATACATCAAATCCAAAAACTTTTTAAGTTTTCTCAAAAACCCACCGCTGAATCATCCCGCATTTTTCAGGTCAAGCTTTTTGAATGCCCTTCTAGCGATTTCCGCAAAAAATGGTTTTATGATATTTTTTTCCACAAAATTTGACCGATTGACAATTCAAAACATGGAGATTTTGTGAAAACCGACGGAGTTAAACTTTACATAAAAGTGATACCTTCTCATTTAGAATAAAAATGTATAACAAATTTTTTTGGCAACCAGTGAAATACGTGTCTCTTCATTTTTACTCTAGAAAGCTATATCTAAATAATAAATCATTTAGACACTATATGTATCTAATAGAATTTGCTGAAATTGTTACAGGATTTGAAATGGAATTGGCCTTTTGCGATTCGGGTAAATGAGTGATATTTATTTGAGAACTTTCTTTTCAATTCAAAAAGAAATTTATTCTTATTGTTTTGATCCGGAGGTTCCACATTTTTCTGTCGGATAATCTCTATGTGCTAGAAATTTTCAATTTCGATTTGTGATGTCGTTAACTAGTTGGTATACACTCAAATATATTACAGCTACGTATCCAAAATAATGACGCTTATGAAATAACCGATCAATTTGAATAATACAATTTTGGAATTGCTCTTTGCCATAATTTACGCGATGTTGATTGAACGACTCTGGACAGTAATGATATAAGAAACAACAAGAATATTATAAAGAACATATCTACATTTTTCATTAAGAATTCGTACTTTTTCAATACTAAAATTGATGTAAATCGTCATTGAAAATCGAAGGATGCAGAAAACAAAATAATAATTTTAAAAAAGTCAGGAAAATGAATCGCCGCATCGTATAAGGGGGTATAAAATTATTTTGGAACTTTTTGTTGGCTCCTGACCCACTTTTTTTAAAAATAAATATTTTAAGTTTTGAAACCTATGTTCTTATAGTAAATTCAATTGCGCATCTTTTTTTCCTTTTGTAAAAAGTAATGCAAAAAGCATGGTTCTTGAGAAACGACGATTTTCAGTGTTGTTTTCAATTTAACTCGTTCTAAATCCGAGAGATTTCAATATTTTGACTTCAAACTTGAAAAAATAATTTATTAGACTATCATGAAACTGTTGGTGATACCAAAATAATTATTTATTTGTATAAAAAAAATTTAATAATTTTTTTCTTAATAGTTTCTCAAATATCGTTTGAATATTTTCAATCGCAAAGTCTATCGACTTGATTTGAAGCTAGAACAAAATTCCAGCGGATGAAGTTATATTAGGTTTCAAATAAGTTCTTATAAAATTTTACATCAATTGGACCAGCTGCTGAAAAACTGCGATGTTTTAATGGTTTTGCTTGACACGCCGCGCGGACAAAAATGTAGGACTCAGCGGCGTTTCTGAGAAAGGCGAG
>WSXT02026090.1:0-13915 GCA_011762715.2 Neuroterus valhalla | reverse complement strand
GAACTCGACTTGTATTTTTGGTCCCTCAAAATGGGTGCCAGAGCACGATCGAATATGATCAATCTTTCGAAAGTTATTGATTTCACCGATTATTTTCCATTATTTTTTCTGCGGTCAAAATTGGAATTTTCGATTTTTTGAGGAAATTCAAGAAGCTTCATCCACGATCTTGTAGGACTCCAGAAAACAAACATTTTTCTCTCTGACTTTCTTATCAATCTTGCGTTATTTGACTAAACATTCTCATTTTCGTTTATATTTTTAAATTTTGAAAATGCCACAACTCCAACAATTCTGTTTAAAAAAAAAATCATGAGGATAAATTGCTTCACTTTTCACCTACTATAAGAAATCGTACTTACAATTTTTGAATCTTGGAAAAAAAAAATTCAAAATGCTCTCCCTCTTTTATTTTGATCCAAAATAGCTGGTTAACGAACTCGACATATATTTTTGGTCCCTCAGAATGGGTGCCAAAGCACGATCAAATATGATTATTCTTTCGAAAGTTATTGATGTCGCAGAATATTTTTCATTATTTTTGCTGCGATCAGAATTGGAATTTTCGATTTTTTGAGAAAATTCAAAAGGTTTTATTCACGTTCTTGTAGGACTCCCAAAAATAAACATTTTTTCTCTTTGACTTTATTTTCAATCTTGCGTTATTTGGCTAAAAATTCTCATTTTCGTTTATATTTTTAAATTTTAAAAATGCCACAACTCCAACAATTTCGTTTTTATCAAAAAAAATCATGAGGATAAATTGCTTCACTTTTCACCTACTATAAGAAATCGTACTTACAATTTTTGAATTTCGGAAAAAAAAATAATAATAATTTTAAAAAAAAGTAATCGAGTATACAGATTACAGACTTCAGATAGACACCTTAGTAAAAATCGTTTTTTCTGACTCAGGGGGTCTCAAAATGTGGAGATTTAATTAAATCCGCGAATGTCAATTTTCGCATAAACTCAATACCTTCTCATTCAGAATGAGAATGTAATTTAAGTTGGTTTATTTGGCCCTAGGTCCCTTAGTTATGTTAAAGAGGATCGTCAATGAAGTTCGTCATGAATCATGGCCTCATCAGGACTGAAAAATTCAGAGGATGCATGAACATTGAAGGAACAAAAATCTGGTTATTGAAATTATGAGCTTACGGAGAAGGGAACCTAACGCATTTTGATTTCCTTGTCATTTCTACAGAAAAAATCCATTGAGTTGAAAAAATTAATCAAGAAATAATCGAAGCATACCAATAGGAAACAATCGAAAATAATTATGGTCAGTTTAAAAATTGAATAAACATTTCGATTTTGAAATCAAAAGTCAAGTTTTCAATAAATAATCTTCTCGATGAATTACATTTTTATTCGAATAATTAGGATAACAGAATTCTAAATTGAGGAACTTCAAACTTGCCTCGTTTTTAAACACAATTTGACACCCTTCAACCTCAAATATTAGAAATTCAAAGTTCTACAATTTTGAAGAATTACTATAGAAAATTCTTCAATTTTCAAAGAACTGGAGTTCAAAATTACTTGTTTTTCAAGATTTATATCAAAGTTATGTCATTTGGAACATGTTAACTTAAACTGATTCGACTTCCAAGATTCGAATTTTGCAAAATTTTTCGATTTGAACAATTTGTAATTCGGTATTATTCAATTTTGAAAATTAGCACTTCAAATTAAAATTGAAATTAGAGAATCCTGAATTGTAAAACTAAGAGTAACCGTTTAAAATCCCTAGAATTGAAAATAAAAACAGGGCGGCGATTCGGCGGACGATTTCAAATTCCAAGTCATTCTCCGGTTTTACAACAGATCAAACATTGCAAAACAAATCAATTCTAATGAGAATACTCTAATTTTCAACAAAAAAATATAATTTTTTTTTACAAAAATTGGAACAGTTAAATTCACAATTGGAAAAATTAATCTGCGATAAAAAAGGAAAATGGATTTCTAGAAAAACAGTTCATTTTTCAACCACTGTGATGAATTTCCAATAAACATTAGGAATCTCCAACCAGAACAGTTGAATTTCAAAACAAGAAGATGAATTTTCAACTAAAAAGATAAATATTTAACTGGAGCACTTCAATTTACAACCGTAACATTTTTAGTTTAAAAAACAATTTTAAAACAAGCAAAAGTGTTCAATAAAAAAAAAATCTTCAATTGAAGGCGTTGAGTTTCTAAACAGATAAATTAAGTTTTACTGGAAAGATAAATCGTTAATGAAAATTTCATTACTCAAATTTTAAATTTAAAAAACGATGTTCAACTAAACAAATAGATTTTCAACTGAAACTATGGAATTTTCAATTGGAATAAGTTAAATTTCCAGATGAAAAAAATTACTCATAACACAAAAAACTAACTTTCAACCAAAAAAAAACCCACTTTTAAAATAAATGATAACATTTTCACAAGAAATGATGAAGAATCAAATGAAATTATAACTGTTCAACTGGAGTAGTTGAATTTCAATCCACACGGAAAGAATAACTGTTCCAAAAAGTGGAAAAAGTGTGCGAAATTTTAACAAAATAGAATGTCAATTTTGAACAGGCCACAATTTTTAGAAGATTTCGTATACATTCATCGAAAAGTGGATTAGACTAACGAATATTCGTAAAAAAATTTACGAATAATTGACATTGATTATGAGACAAGTTCCAATTTTTATTCCATAGTTTGTTACAATGCCTAAAAAAAACTATCAATTTCTTGAAAACAGAACGATCAGTTTTTTGAAATAATCGAAATAGGAATTTCCTCGAACACAGAAACGAAAAAGTGAACCGCTAGTCAAAGAAAGAGTCTCAAAAAGTTTTATAATTTATTATTTATTCCTAATTTCTATTTCTCGAATCAATAAAACGTGTTTTTTCATCAGACTTTTTTAATGCTTCGAATATTCAAGTAACTCCAAAAAACACATTCAATAATAGTCCAGGCATTGCGTCGAAAAAATGAGTGAAATTCACGAAAAATTCTTTTGTCCAATTTTTCTTCTCAGAACGCTTCATTTAGGGGTCCTATTTGACATATCGAAAATGTGTCCTCGATTGGTAGAGGAAACCCGGTTTTTTTTTTTGGAAACATATCCAAACCTTGCGTTTGCGTGTACAGGTAATTCCCATTGCATCGTAGAGCAAAATGTCCAACAGGTGAAAGAAAGAAAACTAAATTATGAGCAAATTTTGTAAGAAAAATAATCCGCTATCTTTAATAGGTTTCGAGTTATGGTACATTGAAAATTGCCCAATTTTTTGGATTTCCAGCGAAAAATCGCTAAGTCTCAACGACCACTCTATATCTTTCTTCCTAATTACTTTACAGATAAGTGTTCCACGAGTGAGTTGAAGAAGACTCAATTTCCTGTGATTCAAAAAAAAAAAAAAAAAAAAAAAAAAAAAAAAAAAAAAAAAAAAAAAAAAACAATGTTCTTACTATAATGGGTCGTAAGTTATGATCCCTCAAAGGTAACTGTTTTTGCCTATTTTTAGGGGCAAAAAAAAAGGTTCAATTTTTTCCAAATTAATCGTTCCGGGTAAGGTTTACGTTAATGTTACTACGAGATGAAATAGAGTAAACGAAAATCTGCGTGCATCTAAAAAAAAAGTCTTCTAGCCTTATTAGTTTAGGAATTGCAAGGTTTCAAAAATTCCATTTTTTGGGACATTTTTTACCATAACCGGTACCGTAAAGTAGAAGTACGGATATATTTCGAAGTTTGTGTCCCAAGTGTGTGAAATTTATCCCAGACGCATAATACGTCTTTTGCCATTAGTAAACAAATAATTGTTTATAACAAAATCTTGCTGTCAATACTTTTGATTACTTTTTGGCCATTTTTTTTGTACTTTTGTGGCAAAAAAGTAATTGTAATTGATGCAAAATGTGTAATTTTTTTTTTTATAAATAAATGACTCTTAATAATTTTTGAATAATTCTTCATAACAAAATCTTGTTACAACTGCTTCTGAGTATTTTATTAGTACTTTTTGTCAAAAAAGTATTCATAATTGCCTGGAAATGTGATACATATCTTTTTATTAATAAAAAAATAAGTACAGAAGTACTAAAAAAACTACTCCAAAGTGTTTCAAACAAGATTTCGTTATACACAATTATTAATAAAATTATTTGTTTATTAATGAAAAGATATATATCACATTTCCAGACAATTATGATTACTTTCTTCGCACAAAGTATTTAAAAAATACTCAGAAGCGGTTATAACAAGAATTATTCATAAAAAATTATTTAAAAATAATTAAAAATAGTTTATTCATCAATAAAAAAAATTACACATTTTCCATCAATTAAAATTACTTTTTTTGCCACAAAAGTACAAAAAAATGGCCAAAAAGTAATCAAAAGTGGCGACAGCGAGATCTTGTTACAAACAATTATTCGTTTATTAACGGAAAAAGACGTATTATGCATTAAACATAAATTTTTCGCACTTATTTGGGACAGAAACTTCGAAATGTAGCCGTACTTCTACTCTACGGTACACTCAGTTGCCTCTATGCAGAAAAAGTGCACTTTCCAAGGTTATAGGTTATAGGTCTCGTAACCTATTACGGCTAGGACACTTTTTTTTCAACTTGCGCTAAATTGACTCCACTTTTAATAATTCTGTACAAATTTTGTCGTGGGACTCACGTGAAACGAGGTATTTCCAAAAAACAAAACCTCTTCGTTTTTGGTAAAAAATATAATTTTTGAAACCTCACAATGCCCAAAGTAATAATGCTAAAACACTTTTTTTAGACTTAAGCAGATTTTTGTTTACTCTATTCCATTTCCTAGCATCATCAACGTAATTTTACCCTGAAACGATTTAATTGAAAAAAAATTGAACCTTTTTTTGCCCCTGAAAATAGGCAAAAACAGTCAACTTTTAGGGTCAACTCATGACCTATTATAGTTGGAACATCGTTTTTTTTTCTTCTTGGAATCACGGGAAATTGAGTCTTCTTCAACTCGCTCGTGGAACACTTATCTGTAAAGTAATTAGAAAGAAAGGTATATGTAGATTGATTTTTGAGACTTAGCGATTTTTCGCTGAAAATCCAAAGAATTGGGCAATTTTCAATGTACCATAACTCGCAACCTATTACAGATAGCGGAATATTTAAAGAAAAAATCTGCTCATAATTTAGTTTTCTTTCCTTCACCTGTCGGACATGTTGCTATTCGATGCAATGGGAATTACCCGTACATGCAAACGCAAAATTTGGAAATGTTTCCAAAAAAAATTGGGTTCTCCCTCCTAATCGAGGACACAATTTTGATATGTCAAGTAGGACCCCTAAATGAAGCGTTTTCACAAGAAAAATTGGAAGAAGGAATTTTTCGGGAGCAAATGTACCAGATGACTCGACTTTATTAAAACTTTAATATGTTCTTGAATGTTGTTGCCCTATCACAATGCATTAGGAAAACATATTATATTCTGACTATAATTAATTCATGCAGACAAACTATCTAAATAATGTTTTCAATTCAAGAATGTACACAACGTACAGTCAATCTCAAAATTCGATAATCTTTAAATTATCAATAAAATTGAAGAAAATATGTCTATTAATAATTGCTCGGTATTTTGAAGAAGGCTTCTGAGAGTGATTCAGAAAAAAAATAATTCAGGTGGAATTATTTATTTATTAGAAGTTATTCAAAGTTTAACTTTTTGATTCCTCGTCTAAAGGAGAACGTTACAGTTCTCATCCGATCCTGATAATCAAGACCTCATTTAATTCATTGAAGGATTCTCTGCAATTCTGTTTAGGTAGGATTTATTGAAAAAACTAATTTGGAAATCATAAGTATCCCGAGAAGTGAATGAGGCCTTGATCATTAGGAATGGATGAGAACTGTAACTTTTACCTAAAGAAAAAGCAACAACAAAAACCCTCTATAAATTCCACACCAGAATTATATTTTTCTTAAACAAACTTAGAAGCATCCTTCAATATACGCAGAAACTATTAATAGATATATTTTGGTCAATTTTATGAATCATTATTAAGATTATCAAATTTTGAGATTGACTGTACGTAGAGTACATCCTTAAGGGATTTTTCTCAGTAAAAATAATGAGAAAATTTACATGCGAAATATTTTCTCCTTCATAAACTCATAGTTCGAATAACTCCGATGTTCGTCTTCTCAATGCTCATACGAAATTTGTAATTTTCAGTCCTGCGAAATGCATTGACGGTTTTCTCCTCACATAACTAAGAGAAACATCATTTATCAACCATTTCTGGACCGGAGGTAAAAACGAATCACCTTCTGTTCTTTAAAGAACTGGTCTAAAAAACTCAGAAATTATCATAAATTAAACATTTTTAAAGCTCAATCTATAAATGATTCCTTTTATTAGAAAAAAATCATCGAAAACCTTATACATATAAGGAAATATTTTTGCTTTTCAGATACACTTGCATGGTTAAATGAAAACTCGAATCATCTAGTAGATTATTTAATATATTATACATGCTTTATTTTAGTACAATTAGCTGAAAATTAGTATTTGCATTAAAAATTATAATATAAAATCATGAAGTTCAGAAAAAGGACTAAAATTTTTCAAAATCGTAGGTTGTGTGACTTTCACTTTGTGACTTTATATCGAATATTTCCGATGCTTCTTTGTTAAGTTTGCGGATAACCTTTCCGAGGGAAAATTGGTATTTTAGTAGAATCAAGTAGAATAATCATTCAAGTTCAAACAAGATCTACTATTTTATAACAGTTTCAGGTTAGGTTACGTTTTTTCTCATGAATTTGGTTATTTCAAATGAAAATAATTAGATTTCAAAGAAGACTCACAATTCTGATAGAATTTTGTTACTTTACGTTAGTCTTTTACCTCGGGAATTCTTGGCATCTTCAATAGAATAGGATCGAAATCCAATTCCGTTGGCATTTTACATCGAAAATTGGTATTTTGAGAGAAAAATCATTACAATTTACATAAAATATTGAGAATCCTTTCACAATTCTGGATTATGTTAGTGTTTTACGTCAGGAATTTGTATTTTCCAGAAAAAAAAAAATGTTTGAAGATCATTCACAATTTTTTAAGAATTTTAGGTTGAGTAGATGTTTCATATCATAAATCTATATTTTTGGTCGAAATAACTTTAATATCATAGAAGATGTACAATTTTGGATCAATTCAAGGTTATGGTAAATTAATTGTAATTCCTGTTTTCCATTGATGAAATGGGTTATTTAAAAAAAAAACATAAGGACTTGAAAAAACATTCACAACCTTAAACAATTTTTTTTCATGATATGTGTTCTTTGTCGAAAACTGGTATGCACAATTTTTTAATTTTTTGGCGTTTCATATCGCTATTCGGGAATTTTAATGGAAAATCATTTTATGTCAAAGATATCCAATTTTTTAAACAATTTCCTGTTACGCTCGCGTGTTTCACCAGTAACCGGTACATATTTTGGAAAAGATTTACAATTTCAGAAAAATATGTATCAAGTTGGTTATTTTAACGAAAAAAAAATTATGGTTAGAAGATTTACAATAAGCTCAAACTATTGTATGTTTTATTAGTGTTCTTCTATAAAATTTCTCTTGCTGATCGAAAATGATCAGATTTCATAGAATTTGAAAAATGATGAACAACAAGAGAGAATTTCAGCATCCTTCCCCAGAAATTGGTTATTTTAAACAAAAATCATTTGAATTTGAGAATTAAACGTATAAATATAAACAACTTCAAGTTATAAAATTTGTTGTTCTTCGAAAATTGAGATATCTTATCCAAAATTAAACTGTTCTATTATTCATACGAAGGTATCATGCCTTCAATCTGAAGTTGAGATATTAATTTCCATTAATCGTCAAAAATATTCACCTTGCTTTTCTTTTCTACTATTGCATATAATAGATACTATGGAATAGAGAAATTAGGTAATAAAAATAATTATATCTTTTAATTTTAGAATTACGTGATACAAGAAAAAAAAGCGCGCGTAAGTTTTCTAACTCTGTGGTTTTTTGGTACCTCAAATTCGAAGTTCCTAAAATTATATCAACAAACAATATCTTTCAACAGAAATAATCATGAAAACCCATATGCTAATTTATATTACAAATTTTATTACTCGTCTTGCGCTGGAAATTAGTATTGTTTTTAAGAATTAAAATAGAAAATCATGAAGTTTGAAGAAGGACTTAGGACATCTGAAAACTTTCGGTTGTATCACTTTCTTTTCAACAGAACTCAACATTTTCAAACAAAATTCATCATCAAGATTTCGAACTTCCAACAATTTTAAGTTATTTTAGCTTTCTAAAATCTTCAAAGAAATAAAACTCTTCAACAGGCTACGTCTTTTGGGTTTGTCGATTTTTTATCGTAAATTGACATATTGAGAGAAATACGAGCACCATCCAATTTCAAAGAAAATGCATGATTTTCCAACAATTTTATGTCACATATTTGACGTTTTAGATCAGAAATTAGTTTTTCCGAACATAAATGATCATAATCTAGACAATATTGAAAATCTGATAAAAAGTTTCAATCATTTTTGTGTTTTTCGTTGGAAAGTGGCATTTTTAGTTCCAAAAATTAGATTTCAGAGAAGATTAACAACAATATGAGGCTATTATATGTTTGCGGTTTATAGCACAACACCGGAAATTGTTATTTTTAGTAAGAAATTATCAGATTTCAGAAAAGACTTCATTTTATACTTGTATTCCAAGATAGTGGTTTCCACGGGAGATATCGATATTATTCAAAAAAGATTACATATTTTGGTACCATTCAAGGTTATGTTCGCATTTTTTACCGAAAATTGGTTGTATTATATGAAAATCATTAGATTCAGTAGATTTACAATTCTGAACAATCGCCTGTTATGTTTTTTTAGTATTTTTCTTAAGAATTTATTGATATTTGTATCAAAGAAGTATTAGATTTCAAAAAATATCTACAATTTTACGACAGCTTCAGGTTACATGGTTGTATTTCATCTGAAATTGGAATTTTCATTAGAAAACCCTTGAAATTTAGAAAAAGATTTATTATTTTCATACAATTCAGGTAACGTTTAGGCGTTTTACACCGAAAACTAATCATTCCAAACGAAACTTGTTATAATTTCAACGAAATTGAGGATCTTTTAGCAT
Organism: Neuroterus valhalla; assembly: GCA_011762715.2. Taxonomy (NCBI): domain Eukaryota; kingdom Metazoa; phylum Arthropoda; class Insecta; order Hymenoptera; family Cynipidae; genus Neuroterus; species Neuroterus valhalla. Next base: position 4,722 of record WSXT02026090.1, on the reverse strand, counting down.
TTTTGAATCATGTTGGTATTCTAAAGAGGAAATGGGTATTTTTTGTAGAAAATCATTATAATTTAAAAAAGATTGAAGATGTGCATTTTTAAGTTGAGATAGTGGTTTCCACCGGAAATATCAATACTGATTCCGGAAGAGATTTATAATTTGAAACCATTTTTACTAATGTTATGTGAGTATTTAAAGTAAATGAAAGTATTTTCGAAAGTTTTATATGAAAACGTATTCTCAAAGTATTAAAGAAAGGCAGTATTTTTAATATGAAAAATTATCAAATTTTGCAGATTATAATTTTCAATTCGATTCACAATTTTCAGATTGTGTTTTATACCACAAATCGGTTTTTTAAATAAAAAATCATTGATTCCAAAGGTAATAAAATTCTTCTGAACAATTTTTTCATCTAACGTTTATATAGATTTCAAAGGAGATGTAGGAACACAAATAACAAACGGGATATTGATATTTCATTTTGAATTGGTATTCCATTTAAAACATCAGTTTTGATCAATAATAAAAAATATTGACCTTAATTTTCTCTTACCTTATTATAGATTACAGATACTATGATACACAAAAATTTTTTGAAGATATTTATTTTTTATTTTAATTCAAAAAATTGCACGAGAAAAAATTTCATATTTCAAGAAGACTGATTGAATTCTAATTTTTTTCTAAAAACTCAAAAGGAATCACAGAAATTATCAGGTAAAAATAATAAAAAATCTTCACTTACACTAGGAAGAGACGGGAGTCTTTTCTTTTTCCCGAAAATAGAATGACCAGCGACACCGGCTAAACGCTGAGACTGCAGTTCCTTCAGGGCTGATATTCCTTTTGATTTTATTCTCAGATAAGGAGAATTTTCTTCATTCTCTTTTGTCTTCTTTTTTGGGTTCTGTACGGAAGAACATTTATTAAATTAGTGCATAATGCTGGTAATGTTTCAATTTTCGAATTGACGTAGAAGGAAAAATAGGATAATCTTATGCTAATAGTTTAAAGTCCCTTACAATTGTTACTCCTTCGTCAGAACTCCCTTCACTAAGAACAATTGGCGAGGCTAAAAAATATTGTGACTCTGGCGTCGGTTTCTTTTTCTTTGCAACGGGACCATCATCTTCACCATCATGCACCCTCCGCATTTCAATCTTAGGTGATTCTATTTCCCTGGAAATGTTAATTTTCAAAGTAGGAACGGGATCTTTTCTTTTCTCTTGAACCTGCCCTTTATCTGCAATAGTTTCTTCAAGTCGCTTCTCCAATTCCATTCTTTTGCTTTCACTAATCGCGAGTCTTTCTTCGAGGCTCCTAGATCAAGTTCAATGCAAATTTTAATAATTCGAAGTGGTTTTTCCCAAATTTTCTTCCCAAAAGATAAACCTAGTTTCAAATCTCATAGAAATTATGCAGTTTGAAAAAATTTCACGTACTTTTTACGCAGAAGCTCTTCGGCCAATAGGTCTCGCTCTTTAGATATGGAACTAACGGCTTGTTCCAGTTTCATCGTCCTTAGTCGCAATGCCTTTCGTTTGTTCACATGATTCGACAACTCCCTGTAAAATGTGCAAGAATTTGAAACAAGAAACTAAAGAACGATAGATTGAAATGAAATTTTGGTTTTCCTTACTGTTTCATTACTCCAATATAAGTGATCAGAGTTTGAGGATCTCTTGTCTCCCTGACCATTTCGTTAACATCATCGACAGCACAATTCACCAAAGTTTGTACACTGAAATATAAAAAACTTGTCAGAAGTCTGTTCTCATGAGTACTATAGAAGGGACATAACAATCAATTATTTTACAATAATCTCTAATAATAAAGTATGTGACTTCCTAATGACTTTTAGGTCCAGGAAAAGAAATGTCCACCAAACTGTTCAATTTTCTATTTAAAAAATAAATTTTCAACACAAAACTATGAATTTTGAACAAAAAGGTTAGTTTTCAATCAAATAGTTTGATTTTAAACCAAAAAAGAATAGAATCCAACGAAATAGTTGAATCCCTTATCATGAAACATGAATTTCTATCAAAAATCAGGGTGACGACTCGGCGGACGATTTCGAATTCCCGGTCATTTCCCGGTTCTTCACGGTCAAGTTTTTCGATTCTCCCGGGCAACTAGAAGTAAAATATTTATACTTGTCGCAAAACGCAAGCATTTAATTTTATTCATGTCGTTCATTCTAAACAGGCTCGAACACAACAGATCGAATGTTGCAAAATAAATCAATTTTGACAAAAATACTCAAGTTTTCAACAAAAAAATATCATTTTTCCAACAAAAATGGGAAAAGTTAAATTTACAATTAGGAAAAATCAATCTACGATAACAATAGAAGACGTATTTTCAACAAAATAGTTCAAGAACCTAAATTTTCAAATAAAAAGATCAATATTCAATTGGAGCACTTCAATTTTCAACCATATCAGTTAATATTCAAACAAGGAGAATAATTTTCGAAAAGAAAGAATAATTTTCTAAGAAAACATACATTGTTTCAACAAAATAGTTGAATTTCGAACTCATAAAATAATTATTTTCAACCAAAAATGGAACAGTATTATTTTAGGTTTTAAAAAACTAATTTCAAACCAAGCAGAAGAGTTTTATACTAAAACAATCTTCAAGTGAAGGAGTTGAGTTTTCAAACAGTTAAATTAACTTTTACCTTTTACTGAAAAAGATAGACTGTCAACGAAAAATTGGATATTCAAATTTTGAATTGAAAAAAATACATTTAACTAAACAAATGAACTTTCAACTGAACTATGGAATTTTAAATTAGAAAAAGTTTAATTTTCAGTTTAGAAAAATTACTCATAAAAAAAACTAACTTTCAAACAAATAATTATATTTTTACACAAAATGATGAAGAATCAAATAAAATTGTAAATGGTTAACTGAAGTAGTTGAATTTTAAACGAGAAAGACGAACTTTTAACTGAAATGATTTAAAAATTCTCAACAAATCAGTTAAAATTTGAGCTATGAAAATGAAAAATTTTCAAACAAAAATGGAATAGTGACATTTTTGGCTCGAAGACTTCATTTTAAACCAAACATTAGAGTTTTACACTAGATGGATGTTCGACTGATATGAAAAATGTTAGACTGTATAACTCAAACTGTTAACCATAAAGATGAAATTCAACGAAATAATTGAATTTTCAATTCGAAAAGATAAATTTTTACCGAATTGTTGAATTCTGAACTAGAAAAGATCGATTTTGCATTAAAAATGAAACAGGTCAAATTTCAGATCAGAAATAATAATTTTTAAATAGAAAGAATAATTTTATAAGAACAAAATACAGCGTTTCAATAAAATGGTCGAATTTTGAACTCAAAAAATAATTATTTTCAACCAATAATGGAACAGCAACATTTTTAGTTTAGAAAACCAAGCATAAGATTTTAATACTAAAACAAACAATCTTCAACTGAAGGAGTTAAGTTTTCAAACAGATAAAATAACTTTGAAAATGGTGAATTGTCAACGACAATTTGAATACTCACATTTTGAATTGTAAAAATGGATTTTGTACTAAACAAGTTAATTTTTAACTAAAACTATGGAATATGTTAAATTTTCAGTAGAAAGAATTACTTATAATACGAACAACTATTTTTCAGACAAATCATTACATTTTTACACGAAATGATGAAGAATCAAATGAAATTGTAAATGTCTAACTGAAGTAGTTGGATTTTAACCAATAAAGACAAATTTTTAACTGAAATGATGAACCGTTAACTAGAATAGTTCAATCTTCGACAAAAAATTATTTTCAACCAAAAAATACTATTTTTCAACAAAATAGTTGTAATTTGAACTATAAAAATGAAAATTATCAAACAAAAATGGAATGGTGACATTTTTGGCTCAAAAAAATAATTTGGAATCAAACATAAGAGTTTTGAACTAGATAAATATTCGGCCAAAATGAAAAATGTTTAACTGTATATCTTGAATTGTTAACCGTAAAGAAGAATTTCTACAGGAGAATATTAATTTCCGTAGGAAAAGATAATTTCCCACCAAAGAATCGATTTTTTATCAAGGTATGTGAAGTTTTAACGAAATAATTGAATTTTCAAATAAAAAAGACACATTTTCACCGAATTGTCAAATTTTGAACTAGATAAGATCAATTTCGCACTGAAAATGAAACAGGTAGAATTTCAGATCAGGAAATTGATCTTCCACCAAACTGATGAATTTTGCGGTATAATGATGAATCTCCAACGGGAACGGATGTATTCCAAGGAAAAAGATGGATTTTCAACCATGAAGATTAATTTTCTAAAAGAAAGAGGAATTCTCTTCAAAGTATATCAATTCTGAAAGAAATAGTTCGTTTAAAATAAATCAATAGGCAACTGAATTCTTGAATTTTCAGCGGAAAAAGATAAATTGTGAATGAAAATAATGCAACTTTAACAGAAAAATTCAATTTTCAACAAAAAAGTTTGAATTTTAAATAGGTATTTTATTACATTCTCATCATAATGAGAAGGTATTGGTCTTATGTGAAAACTGACTTTCGTGACATTTATGAAATGTCCACGTTTTGAGACCTCCTGATTCCGAAAAAATAGTTCTTACGTTTGCGTCTGTCTGTCTGTTGTCGTCGTCGTCGTCGTCGTTGTCGTCGTCGTCGTTGTCGTCGTTGGTGTCTGTATACTCGATAACTTTTGAAAGACTACTCG
>WSXT02026079.1:0-13915 GCA_011762715.2 Neuroterus valhalla | reverse complement strand
GCAATATTTGTAATTCTGTGTATGCATTACACTGTAAACTGAATTAAGCCCGTATGAAGCCAAGCGCGAAGCGCGAGATCCGAATGACGCGCGCCCTAGGCGCGCTCAAACTTGCGAGTGAAGCGAGCCGCGCGTGCAGCGCGCTATAAGAATGTGCCCGCGCAGCGGGCAGATTTTTTCGATTTGAAATCGGAGGAATCAAATTTTCGTTGACAATTAATCTTTTTCAGTAAAAGTTAATTTATCTCCTTGAAAACTCAACTCATTCTTCTTGTTTGAATATTCACCTCTATGGTTCAAAATTGAAGTGCTTCAGTTAAATATGAACTGTTTTGTAGAAAATCCGTTTTTTCTTGTTGTCGTTAATCGATTTTTTTTAATTGTCAGTTTGACTGATCCAATTTTTTTATTTTTTTTTTTATTTTTTTTTTAATTTTATAGTTGACCGGGAAAATTGAAAAACTTAACCGTGAAGAACCGGAAAATGACAGGGAATCTGAAATCGTCCGCTGAATCGCCACACTTATTATTTCCTTAACCAATCACAGGGGTGCATTTCCGCCCCCTAGGAGCCCGATGCAAAAAGGTTCTATCTCGGCGCCCGATGCAAAAAGGTATCTCAGCGATCAAAGCAACAAGGCTCTATCTTTATCAATATTCAAAAAGGTTCTATCTCGTCGGTCAATTCAAAAAGGTTCTATCTTGTTGCTTGGAACGCTGAGATAGAACCTTTTTGCATCGCGCGCCGAGATAGAACCTTTTTGCATTGCCCGCTGAGATAGAACCTTTTTGCATTGGCCGCTGAGATAGAACCTTTTTGCATTGTCCGACGAGATAGTACCTTTTTGAATTTGCTAAAGATAGAACCTTGTTGCTTTGATCGCTAAGATAGACCCTTATTTTTAGCGGCCGTCGATTTGCATCGGTAGGCTTGCCACAATACTGTCAATTTACTCGGGAGAGATGCCGCAAGAGAGACTTGCTGCTAAGAGACTTGACACATATGACTTTATGTGCAGCCAAGGATTTCAGCCACGAGAGTGTTGTTTGTTAGGGATTTCTCGGATTTCTCACCTTGATTTCAACTCATGTTATGATCTTAGAAATTCGTGGAAAAAATCTGAAATATACAAGACATAATCTTCCAAGTTTTATCTTCAATTTGATCTAATAAAACTTCACGAAGTAATTCACAAAGTAATTTCACAAAGTAATTTCGGATTTAGTACCTTCACTTCAATTCTGCTTACGACATCAGAAAGTTGTGACAAACATCTGAAGTCAACAGGTCCTAATCTTCCAGGTCTTATCTTCAATTTGAGCAAATAAAACTTCATAAACCTTAACGGGTTTTCAAGATATTACTAGAAATGCCCGAGCGTGTCTGTGTCGAGTTTCAGTCAGCAATCGAGGCTTTCGACCTCCGGAACGGTCATTTCCAGGAGTGATAGCCGGGTTCCATATCAAGTCACATGTGGCAAGTCTATTTATCATTTTTAGCTATATGACCTACATTATTCCCATGACCAGTCGCAGGAGTGCCCTCCCTCCTCTACACGATTTTGGAAAAGGGGATAAGGTATGTGACCTTCATCATTTCCACGAACTGTATTGTGCGACTTCAAATTTTTGTTGGGGGAGAAACGTCGCACTTCTATGCCATTTTGGAGGGGGAGAGATGCCGTAAGGAGACAATTCGGGAGTCTTGCCACAAAATTGGGCATTTTCTTAGGAGAGATACCGCATGAGAGACTTACCGCATGTGACTTGATTTGGCCCCGATAGCCACCAAATTCCTTCGGTTTGAATTGCAGATAAGACGTCAATGATAACTTCAAATACAACTTTCCTTTCTCATAAACGAAGAGAAAAAGATGTTCAGTCGTAGATATTTAAAGTATAAGATAGTACTGATAAACATTTATATATTAACATTGACGTATGTGAACTTGTTAACAAATTATAAGTACTAATATTTTGTTCATAAACATTAATAATTGTCCTGTAAATTCTTTGAATAGACTTAAATGGAACATCTAGATGTTGAGCATAAACATTGATTTTTCTGCGTGTACCATCAGTTGAGGTCAAGGTGTAGGATTGAAGAAATTATTGAAATTTTTAAAAACCTTCCAATAACGAAAATTGACAAAAATATTCTGACTTAGTCTCATCGCTGTAATCAATCCAGCAACTCCCGACGGTAGTCTAAATTGCAGTATTAGTTTGAGGTATTTATAAATCTGAATCATCACTTTGAACATATTTTAAATAGTATGAAATTCTTTTTTCTTATCAGTTATTTTACTATAAAGCGATGGTAAATTGAAGCAAAAGATTGCTATCTATTTATTACGCGGAAAAATTTACAGCTTCTCTAAGATTGGGGGGGGGGGGGTAAATTATTTTCTACCAAAATTTATTCAATTTGTCAATAACTTTGTTGATGAGGATTTTGGACTGAAATCAAATTATTATTCCTTCTAATGAGTCATATATCCTCCGAGTTTATCCCAAAAATAGTGAATCGTCAAATATAGACTTCATTCAAAACAGGAGTAGGCTCCAACAAGGATGTACTCCTAGTATTTATAGATTTAAATTGGGCAATTCCATTTTGAGGTTAGAACATGGTTTGTAACCCTTTTTAATATCTGAAAAAGAAATGGAGACTATAGTCAGGGTGGCGACTTGACCAGGAAAGACTGGGAAATGACTGGAAATTTAATCTGAAAAACGGGAATTTACTTGACTCAACCTAGACTAATAAAAATTCTACCGAAAAAATACAAAAAATGACCACTCTCTTTCTATGAATCAGAAAGCGATCTTATCATTTGATTCAGAGAATGTAACGTTCCTTTAATCTGATTCTAAAATTATTCGAATACATCTATACTCCATGAGAGTAAGAATTTCCATTTTTTTCCATTTTAAGTAAAACGTTTTGCAATTTTGTTGCTCTGTAAGATTTTTTTTTAGCTGACAAGGAGAACTCGTGTAATGTCATGTGAGTTGACTTTCGAAAACGGGCTGATTTTATAGTTCACATACATATATAAAAAACCCTGCAGCCGTTTTTTCCAGTGGGCCTCCGTTGGGGTGTAAAATTATTACAAAAATCTTAGTGCTCGGGGATTCCACTAGTCATCGGTCTAAGAGCGTCTGGAATATGAGACCTAAGTGGTCTCGTGGTAACGCACTGGCTTTGCAACCCGGCAGTCGCGGTTTCGGTGCCTCACGGGAGCAATTTTTTTTTCTTCAATTTGCTTCGTATTTATTGATTGCATTTTTCAATACTATAAATCACTATGTTTACCAATGCTTTCAATGTTTTTCTGATAAATACCACCCTTCTGACTGTACTGTGAACGTGTAAGAGAAGGTTTTTTGAATACGTATTTGAAAATATCGGTCAATTTTATATTAGTGCTCATTTCATTTTTTTTAATCCCATACTACTGTACCTTGATCAATTTTAATTTTCTTCGCTGGAAACAATTTTTCAATTTCACTTTTTTTCTCTCAGTAATTTCATCGTTTTTTGGATGGTCTTGGATCGATGACTAGTGGAGTCCCCGGGGACTAAAGTTTTTGTAAAAAGTGAACTATAAAATGAGCCCATTTTCGAAATTCAACTCACATGACATTATGCGAGTCAAATTTCATAATCGAATTAATGATAGCCGTAAAATATACAGAGAATTATTGGCTATATTTTTCCAAAAAAATGTAAAAATGTATTAAAAATGTAATAAAAATGTATGTACAGGGAATCTCGGAAAATAAGTATATGTACATAGTTTTTATTTTAGGGCAAGGAGTTTCAGTGAAGAAATATGATTTCACTTGAAACAGTGAATTTTTCAGATGGAACGGAAACTTTCTGAACTAATTGTGATTCGGATTTATAAAAGAAGAATTTTTCTAAATCGTTCCTCCAATTCAGAATTCGTCACAATTTTGAAGTCCGATCTTCTTAATTTCAAATAAAGAAAGTGCTTCAAGCAGTCTTCAGAGTAGAAGAAGTGCTATTCCGGAAAAAATATTTCTGAATTATGATAGAAAACTTGATTAAATTGTTCATTGCAGATTCATCCTTTCTTGGTTAATTAATGGAACATTTGTTTATACTCTCTCCCTGTTACGGGTTTCGAGAGTCTCGGCACCACTAACCTCATGGCTCATGCCTTAGCCCCCATGACCAACTGACCACTCTCATCTTTTTTTAGTTAAAAAATCAAAGAATTGTTTAAAATTTAAACTTTTTTTTGATAATTAAATTTTTCTGTTAAAGTTGTAAAATTTCGATTCGAAATTTACCTCTGATGGTTACAATTGTAACTACTTTGTTAAAAATTAATTCATCTTTTTTTTGTGAAAATTCAAGTATTTAGCTGAACATTGATTTTTGAATTGAAAAAAGAAACTACTTCTTTGCGAATTTATGTACTTCGTGGGAAATTTGCCTTTTTAATAGAAAATTATTCTTTATGGTTAAAAATGCATCTTTTTGCTTAAAATACATCTGTCTTTCTCGTTAAAAATTCAACTACCTCAGTTAAACATTTACAATTTTATTTGAATCTTCATCATTTTTTATAAAAATGTAATGATTTGTTTGAAAGTTATTTTTATTTTGTTTCTTGAAAGTTAGTTTTTTTTTGTTATAAGTAATTTTTCTGAACTGAACATGTAAGTTTTTCCAATTGAAAATTCCATAGTTTCAGATGTAAATTCATTTGTTTAGTTAAACAAATTTTAAATTTAAGTATTCAATCTTTCGTTGACCATTTATTTTTTTTAGTGAAAAGTAAAAGTTAATTTTTCTGTTTGAAAATTCAACTCCTTCAGTTGAAGACTGTTTTAGTATAAAACTCTTACGCTTGGTTTGAAATTAGTTTTTTCAAACAAAAAATAATACTGTAACATTTTTGGTTGAAAATCATTATTTTTTGAGTTCGAAATTCAACTATTTTGTTGGAACATTGTATTTCTTGCGAGAAAATTTTTCTTTCTATTCAAAAATTATTCTTTTTGTTTGAATATTCACTTTCATGGTTGAAAATTGAAGCGCTCCAATTCAATATTTTTGTTTTATTTGAAAACTAAACTATTGCTTTGAGAATTCATGTATATACTTCGTGGAAAATTTGCCTCTTTCGTAGAAAATTATTCCTTATGGTTAAAAATTCATCTTTTCGCTTTAAATACGTAATATCCATTTGGAAATTAATCATTTATACCTGAAAATTCATCAGATTATTTGAAAATCAATTTCTTCAACTGGAAATTTAAGTGTTTCGTTTTTAGTGGGAAATTGATCTTTTCTTGTTCGACATTCGAAAATTCTGTGAAAATTTGTCTTTTCGAATTGCAAATTCAATCAACTAGTTGAAGCTTTACATATTTTGTTGAGAAATCGACTTTTTGATAGAAAATTATCTTTTTCTTCGGAAACTAATATTCTTCTTCTAAAATTCTTGTTCACGGGTAACAATTTCAGTTATATAGTCAAACATTTTTCATTTTAGTCGAACATTCATCTAGTTTAAAACTCTTATCTTTCGTTTGTAATTAATTTTTTGAGCTAAAAATGTCACTACGCTTTCCATTTTTGTTTGAACATTTTTATTTTTATAGTTCAAATTTCAACAGATTTGTTGAAAAATTGTATTTTTTGGTTGAAAATTAATTTTATGTCGAAAATTGAACTATTCTAGTTCAAGGTTCATCATTTCAGTCGAAAATTCGTCTTCCTCGTTTTAAATTCAACTACTTCAGTCGAACATATAGAATTTCATTTGATTCTTCATAATTTAGTATACAAATGTAAGGATTTGTTTGAAAGTTAGTTTTATTTTGTTTCTTGAAAGTTAGTTTTTTTTTGGTATAAGTAATTCTTCTAAACTGAAAATTCAACTTTTTACAATTGGGAATTCTATAGTTTTTGTTTGAAAATTCATATGTTTGGTTAAACATCTATTTTTTCGATCCAAAATGTGAGTATTCAATTTTTTGTTGACAATTTATCTTTTTCAGTAAAAGTGAATTTATCTGTTCGAAAACTTAACTCCTTCAGTTGAAGATTCTTTGTTTTAATATAAAACACTTAAGCTCGGTACGAAATTGGTTTTTTAAACTAAAAATGTTACTGTTCCATTTTTGGCTGTAAATAATCATTTTTGAGCCCTAAATTCGACCATTTTATTGAAACATTGTATTTTTTTTAGAAAATGATTCTTTCTATTTGAGAATTAATATTCTTTTTTGTATATTCACCTTTATGGTTGAAAATTGAAGTGCTCTGAATAAATATTTATCTTTTTATTTGAAAATTCATGTTCACCTTTTCTAATTTCTGTAAAAAAAGTATATTTTTCTATTGAACATCTAAGTATCCTTTTAAAAATTGATTTATTTTGCAATGTTTGATATGCTGTGTTGAAGGATATTTAGAATGAACGTTATGAATAAAAATAAATTTTTGCTTTTTGCGACAAATATAAATATATTACTTCTAGTCAACAAGAAGTAAAAAATCGAGAAACTGGACCGTTAAGAACCGGGAAATGACCGGGAATTTGAAATCGTCCGCCGAATCGCCACCCTGATAATATAATTGAAATATACCCTGCTTTAAATGTACCTTTGCTTCAACGTCAGCAAAGTTAATTCACTGTGTTCCTGTAAAAAAATATACTTTGAATTCGCTTGAATCCACTTCTGAAAATGTCACCCGTTGCACTGTAGATTTAATTTTTGAATCTGGCAGAGGATCATAAGCGTCTCATTATTCATCAGCTCGCTAGACATGTAAATCTGATCTTTGTTCTAAAAAAAATCCACCGCATCACATTTCGGCCTCAGTCACTTTATATTAATATATTCTCTCGTTTTTGTACATAACAAAAAAAAATGTCATGCCTTAAGACCTTTTCAGTTCCATCTCTTTTTCTCTATTCCGATGCACTCTGCAGTGAGCTTGTCATGGCATGCATACTCTGCAGATAAAATTTTCATTCATTCAGCAGATTTTATTTCTATTTTGTCTGTGAAGTCCCTATCAAGCGTAAACAGGATAATTCGCTATTGTAGTGTTTCTTTATGCTGAATATAACATATTTGTGAAAATTGAGAGCAACTGTGTTAGCAGAATAAACGAATCAGAAGAGTGAACCAGTTCTCATTTTATAGGTGAATTTCCATTTTCAGAGTGAAATAGAAAATTGTAATTTGTTATTATTTTGTTGATGAAGGATTCACATTTCATTTTCAGAATTCAAAAGCCTCTTATTTCAATATTTATTACTACAACGTTGTAGTGTTTTTTTTTTACGATTATTATTCTCAAAGAATCAAATGAAAATAAATTATTTTTTTGTTTATTGTTGCAGAGCTCTTCAGAAGCGCGGCAGAGGCTGGACCTCTTGACATCGTGAAGCTTCGAAAAGGAGAAAAAATCTTGAACATTTCACCGCATCTGCCGGCGAATACGCCTGAAGATCCCTACGTCCTGCAGGTAACGATGCACGTGCCTGATGTTTCGGGTGGAACCCTCATCTCTTCTTCCACTACTTTCAAGGTTTATTTCCAAGGTTTTCCATGTATTTAAGAACCGAGTTTTCTAATTGACGCATCTGCAAATTATCATCAAGAGATTTGATTTTCAAAATTTTTAACGAATTTATTGAATTTTATTTACATTTTCAAGATCGAATCAATCTCGAATGAGGCAGGTTCTACACCTAAAATCACAGAATTGTTCGGAGACGAAATATGATGTTTTTGAGAGGAAATTAGGCGATACGTATTTTTTCAATGTGAGAAATAAGAATTGTCTACGAAGTTATGCTTATTTAAATTTTGTGCTTTGTTTCTCAAAAAACCCTAATTTTTTCTTCGTACCATTATAACTTTTGATCTAGTTGAGGTATTCAGAATTTCTTTGCTGATCCTGATAGCATTTTCCATCCTTTTCCAAAATCTCAGTTATGAAAACTTTTTGAAGGACTTGTTTCGAAGTGCAAACTATTTCTTCAACATTTTTTCGTATCTTTGGCTGTTTGCGAGGAAAATGTGAGAATTCGATTTTATGAAAATATTTTTCCTGGTTAGGAAAGTTATTCACCACACATAAAACTTGCAAGATATCTTCCTCCAGATAGTGCAATTTTAACAAAATCATCGCGCGCATCTCGCTCCGCTCACAGGCTTGGGCGCGGCTCGGGCGCGCATTCTCTGTATCTTGCACTTCGCGCTCGATAATAAATGTACCTCGCGCTCCACGCTCGGTTTTGAATTGACCTCGTGCTACGCGCTCGTTGTTTGTACTTCCCTACAATTGTGTATGGAGCTTTTGAAACTAAAAGTAGAATGTCGGCTTCTGTATTTCATGATTGTGAATTCTCTTTTGTTAAAGCTTCTCCGGCTTTAGCGAATACATTCTTATAGTGTGTCTCGTGCTGCGCACTCGATCAAAATCTGTCCGAAACATGAACTTTTCTATATTACCTTCTACTCTAATGCATCAATTGTATATATTATTAAATAATATACATCTTACTTTCTTTTGTTTTGAAACGACTTTAGTTATTCTATTTCTTATATTAATATAATTACAACTAAAACAAAATCCTTGCATCCTATCGAAAAAGAATAGTTTTTCTCTTCAAATGTTTGTTAGTATCTCTTTGGGTTTTGCTAAAAACTTGACTTTTATTTGAAATGTTATTTTTTTTAATTATATCAGAACTATGCATTTCACGAGAAAAAAAAATCAAACAAGATTTGTAGATGTTCTTTCAGAGAACAATTTTGTTCTGAAACTGGAATTTTTCAAATTATTTTTTGTGTGATCAAAATAAGAATTTTCGATTTTTCGAGAAAATTCAGAAAATTGTGTTCACGATCTTGTATGGCTCCCAAGAAGAAACCTTCTTTTCCCTCTGACTTCTTTTTCAATCTTGCGTTATTTGGCTAAAAATTCTCATTTTCTTTTATATTTTTGAATTTTTGAAATACCATGATTCTGACAATTTTATTTTTATCGAAAAAAAATGACTAGGATAAATTGTTTCACTTTTTATATTCTACAAAAAATTGTACTTACAACTTTTGAGTCTTGGATAAAGAATTCAAGTGGGGGAGCATTTTGAAATTTTTTTTTTTTTACTTTTTTTCCAAGACTCAAAAATTGTAAGTACAATTTCTTGTAGCATGTAAAAAGTAGAACAATTTATCCTAATCATTTTTTTCGATAAAAACGAAATTGTCAGAGTTATGGTTTTTTCAAAATTCAAAAATATAAAAGAAAGTGAGAATCTTTAGCCAAATAACGCAAGATTAAAAAGAAAGGGAGAGAGAAAAAATGTTTCTTTCGGGAGCCCTATAAGTACGTAAATACAATTTTTTAATTTTTCTTGAAAAATCTAAAATTCCCATTTCGATCGCACGAAAAATAATGAAAATAAATCTGCGAACTCGATAACTTTCGAAAGAATGACCTGATTCGATCGTGCTTGGACACCCATTTTAAGGGACCGAAAGAAAAGTCAAGTTCTCTAACCAGCTATTTTGGATAAAAAATGAGAGAGCATTTTCCATTTTTTTGCGGCCTTTTTTTCCAAGATATAAAATTGTAAGTACGGTTTCTTGTACATAGTAGGTGAAATGTGAAACAATTTTTCACCATGTTTTGTTTTTATAAAAACAAAATTATCGGAGTTGTGGCATTTTAAAAATTCAAAAATATAAATGAAAATGATAACTTTTAGCCAAACAACGCCGGACATGAAAAATTTTGAGGAAAGAAAATTTTTCATTTGGATGCACTCCAGGATGATCTTTACACCTTTTGAGTTTTCTCGAAGAATCGAAAATTCAAATTTTGGTCGCACGAAAAGAAATGAAAAATAGAAAGATTCATCTTTTGGTGAAACTATGCAAGGTACGGGAAAAGATAAATGAACTAAACTTGTGCATAGAAAAAAATCTACAAATTTGGTAAAATTAACTTTTTGATAGGACAAGCAGTTTTTTCTTCATTTATAAAAAACCATATAAAAATGGAAAAATCTGCCTGCTGCGCGGGCACATTCTCATCGCGCGTTTCGCGCACGGCTCGCTCCGCTCGCACGTTTGAGCCCGCCTAGGGCGCTCGTCTTCGAATCTCGCGCTTCGCGCTCGATGATAATCTCTTTTCGAATTTTGAAATTGCCATAACTCTGACAATTTTATTTTTATCAAAGAAAACAATGAAGATAAATTGCTTCACTTTTTACCTACTAGAAGAATTGTACTTACTATTTTTGAGTCTGTAAAAAAAAGTCCCCAAAAATTTTCAAAATGCTCCTCCTCGACTTGTCTTTTTGGCCCCTCAAAATGGGTGCCAAAGCACGATCGAACATGATCATTCTTTCGAAAGTTATCGAATTGACAGATTATTTTTCATTATTTTTTGTGCGATAAAAATGGGAATTTTCGATTTCTTGAGAAAATTCAAAAAGTTGTATTGGCGATTTTGTAGGGCTCTCAAGGAGGAACATTTTTTCTCACTGACTTTCTTTTTGATCTTGCGTTCTTTGGCTAAAAATTCTAATTTTCTTTTATACTCTTGAATTTTGAAAATACCATAACTCTGACAATTTCTGTTTTATTGAGAAAAATGATAAGGATAAATTTCTTCACTTTTCACATGGTATAAGAAATGGTGCTCACAAGTTTAAAAAAAAAGGAGAAAAAAACGTTCAAAATGCTCCCCTTCCTTGATTTTTCATCCAAAATAGCTGGCAAACGAACTTGACCTGTTTTTTGGTTCCGCAAAATGTGTGCCAACAGGCAATCCAATTGGAATTTTCAAAATTCAAAAATATAAACGAAAATGAACATTTTTAATTAAACAAGGCAAGATATGAAAAAAACTTTGAAGAAAAAAATGTTCCTTTTTAAGAGCCCTCCAGGATGATCTTCACAACTTTTCGAGTTTTCTCGAGAAATCGAAAATCCAAATTTTGATCGCACCTAAAAAATAAAGAAAAATTAAAGATTCATTTTTCGGTCAAACTATGCAAGGCACGGAAAAATATAAATAAACTAAACTTGTGCCCCAAAAAATATCTACAAATTTGGTAAAATTAACTTTTTGATAGGACAAGTAGTTTTTGCTTCATCCATAAAAAATCATAAAATGAATTCATTTCAATCAGGAAAAATAATTATAAAAATGAAGTAATAAAGTTTTTGAAGAAATGACTAAGGCTAACACAGAAGATTGATAGAGAAAAGTTATTCGTCCAAAATTATCTGTAAATTTTTTATAATTTTTCCCATTGGACGCATAGTTATTGTTCCAATCGTAAAAAATATAATTAAGAAAAAAAATTGAATTTCTAGGGAAACTACACAACATGTGAAAAAATTATTCAACAAAACTCCTCTTCCGCTTTGGACAAAGTTTGATCGAGTGTTCTATATACAACAAGTTCTATATACAACTGTAGGGAGGTACAACAGCCGAGCGCGTAGCGCGAGGTAAATGCATAACCGAGCGCGGAGCGCGAGGTGAGATTACCATCGAGCGCGAAGCGCGAGATCCGAAAGACGCGCGCCGTAGGCGTGACGAAACTTGCGAGCGACGCGAGCCGCGCGCGAAGTCCGCGATGAGAACGTGCCTGCGCAGCGGGCAGATTTTTTTCATTATTTTTGTGAGTTCAAAATTGGAATTTTCGATTTTTTTTTTAAATTCAAAAAGTTGTATTCACAATTTCGTAGGGTTCCCAAGAAGGAACATTTTTTCTCTCTGACTTTCTTTTTGAGGGGACCCTTCACCAGATTTTTTTGAAAATAGGGCAAAGTTTAACAATTAATTGTGGGAAAGTGAAAAGACATAGAAACTCAAATTGAAGATACATTTACTTGTCATTCGTTACAGAAAAATTTGAAATTTTTTTTTTTGAAAAATTCAAAATGGCGGCTTCAAGATGGCTGCTTCACCAAATCGCATTCGCAGCTGTTATTCAAGGTTTCCGCTTTTTGTAGTTTTTTGTAGTCATCTGAAATCAATTTAAAAGACATATAATGAAAATTCATGTAATTTCCTGTGTCCGTTACCTAAATTCATTGAATTTGGACGAAAAAAAAATGAAAATTATCAACACTTGGAAATAAAAAGGCAAATTTTACCGTTTTTTTCAACTTTGACCTCGTTAAATAATTAATAAAAAACAATTTTTCTTGGCGAATTTAGGTAACAGACACATAAAAGAGTATTCCCTTCCATTCAAATTTTGAATTAAGTAAATCGGATGAAATTAACGAGCTCGGAGATTGAATAACAAACGCAAAACATGGTTTTGAGATAAACGCGTTCAAAGTTTTGAGAAAGGTTGAGTTTGCACAACTTTGTTGTTTTTTGTGATATCCCAACCAAAATTTATAGTCAGGGGTTTTGGACGTCGTTGATCACGAAGTCAAATGAACAAATTTCGGTACATAGAAATACATCTGGAGGGCGCTCGGTGAGATAGCGCCTGAGCGTCCTCGAGCGCGCAAAACACGAGTGCATTGAAACGCTCTAACTCCAAAAATATTTTTCAAATGGAAAAATCCTTTTGCACGAATATTTTCCACACATGTATCTATGATTTTCCGTAAAAAAAAAAATCGATTTTTTCGAAAAAATCTGGTGGAGGGTCCCCTTAATCTTGCGTTATTTGGCTAAATATTCTAATTTTCTTTCAAATTTTTGAATTTTGAAAGTACCATAACTCTGACAATTTTTCTTCTATTGAAAAAAATGATCAGGATAAATTTTTTCACTTTTCACATGCTATATGAAATGGTGCTTACAAGTTTGAAAAAAAGGAGAAAAAAACGTTCAAAATGCTCCCCCTCTTTGATTTTTCATCCAAAATAGCTGGCAAACGAACTTGACCTGTTTTTTTGGTCCTGTTTTTTTTTGGTCAATTTTCACATAAAACCGATACCTTCTCATTATGATAAGAATGTAAAGTAAGTATATGTTTCTTGAGAAAATCAACTTCTACTATTTGAAGGAAAAAGTCTCTGTCAATTTAAAAATTTCTAATTTTTTCTGAAAATTTCCTGACAGTTTTCGCAAGATGATGAAAAGTCTATCAGGATATGGACATTTTGAACATTTTTTTCCCCTTAAATCGGAAAAAAGGTATCACCTTATTTCCTCTAAAAAACAACATATCTTGTTTCCGAGAGATTCTATGACTCTAACTGCAGAACCTACCTGATTTTAGATAAATTCGATCAACTGAAGGCATGCTTCATAAAAATTTGTATGATAAAGAATATTGAGCAATAAGTATGAACAATAATCATAAAATTTCTATCCACGGGAATAACGATATTCATGAGGTCTCAATTTCCTGTAAATTTTTGTTCAAGTAGGAGTAATTTTTTTCCCAAAAAAGAATTAACAAAAAAAAATTTTTAATCTAGAGAAAATTGAGAACCCGATAACATGTGCATTACCTGAAATCAATTTCAAGTTCAAACTTTCGATTTCCTCTCATTTTTGAAGTAATAACACTTTCTTATCTAAACTTTTTTGTTCATTATCGTATTTCTACCCTTGCTGCTCGTGTATTCAAACATTGTAAAAAATGTTTCACTCCTATAAAAGTCAACGTATTATCCAAAAGATTTTGTATCAAAAAGTCTGTTCGAGTGATTTGGTATTTGGATATATTATTCTATTGTAAAAATGAAGGAGTACGTTAGGGGTCGTCCATAAACTATGAAGCCAATTTTAGGGGGGGGGGGGGGGTAAGAAATACTACGGTCATCCACGGAAGGGGGGGGTCAGTTTGAAACAGATCTACGTAGCCGGGTTTTCACGGTCAAGTTTTTCAATTTTCCCGGTCAACTAGAAGTAACATAT
>WSXT02026058.1:0-13916 GCA_011762715.2 Neuroterus valhalla | reverse complement strand
ATGGCCCACACTTTGCCCAGTGTGTTCTTCAATTTTTCTCCCATATTATTCCCATTGTATCCCCACACTTGATATTTTTACGCGGGAATATACCACAAAGCATGACTGGCACAAAACAAAATGGAACTTTTATTCTGAAAATGGAAGGGTCAAACATTTTTTTAAACTCTACATAATATTTTCCAAGATACGAAAGCAATGATTAGATTCTATATGAACTTTTCAAAGTTTGAACACACAATATTCATTTGGTGCAATACATGATGTTTGTAGAGTTTCTGAATGCCTTAGCGTTCATTTCTTATTCTCTAGAATCTGTTTATAATATATTCTGTACAAACTCTGTATGAACTCTGCATACACTCTATATGCCGATACTTTTATCAAATCTATACAGAATCTCATAATTACTATTACCTTGATATCTTACTCCAGAGTATTATCTTAGGAGGCATTGGCATTGGCACATTTGATGTTCAACTAGAGAAAATTAAAAATGATAATTGCCGATTATTGTTGATTCATCTCAAAAAAATAAATAAATAAAAAAGGGACCTCTTGAACATGTTAAACATTAGACGTCAGTTGACTCAAGCTTTCCATCTTCGTTTTTTTCAATTTTGCAGAATAAATTTGTACTTTCATAAGCGCCACAATCTGTGAGTTCCACGTGGGCCAAATCGAATTTGAGTCCACAAAAGTTTCCTAATCGAAAATTGTATATTGTGCACAGAGAGTTAAATCCACCGAAGCGTAGTCGAGACGAAGCCAAGGCAAGGCCGAGGTGCTTAACTTTATACAAGGCGCAAACGACCGTTTTCGCTTGAGGTTCACATACTGTTTTGTCAAACAGCAGAGCGAGAGCGAGTTTCCGCGTTTCATTAGTCTTTTAGGGAAATTTATTTTTCACGGCATGTCTGGGTGGAAGTCCAATTTTCATTACCTCCGAAGAGCCGCTAAAAGGGCGGATTTTAGAGCTCGGCTCGACTCGACTCGGTTCGACTATTTCCGGTTAGATTCGGCTCAACTTTCAAGCTACTCTATAAAACATAGGCCTCGATAAAACTTTACCGCACTTACGTCCGCCATATTGTTTTTGAAAGTCATTGTAAGTTACGATTCGTAACATTGCTGTCAACAGCTCTCGACTCGCGGGTGTATTTTTCTCACGATCTCTTTGTCGCCGCTGGAAATAGGACTTCCACCAGACGTGCCGTGAAAAGTTATGTGTTTGTCGAGGCGTGAAACAGGCGATTCCCGACCAGTGTGTGGCGACACTCGCCTGCGGCTCGTACCGTCATCCTCACACTGCTTGGAAATCGCCTACTTTCACGCCTAGACAAAAAAATAGCTATTAAAGACGTGGAATCCCTTTCTTTTGCTCCTCCCTAGCGGAGCGAAAGCGAGCACTTTCTGGTGTCTGTATTAAGTTAAATTACGAAATTTTAAATTACGTAATAGATGAGATTTTTGTTAAAAATATTTCCTCTACAGCGACTGAATTCAGTGCAGTCAAGAATTTTAGCTTTGTTGCACTTAAATGAATTTGTTGACCATGTAATTTGCTTTTTATTTTTCTAAATGCAACTTATTGATTTTACAGCTTAAGAAAAGGATGCCCTTCTGTCGAAAAAACATCCATTCAAAAAATTTTCAGAATAGAATTCCTCTAGATATTTCAAGAAGCAATCAAGTATGTTCCATATTTATTATCTGTTTTGCTGCGTACACATGCTAAAATAATGCAACTTTTAAGATTAATATATAATAAGATATATGCATACAAGACGAAATACTTTTTGCAGATATGTTTTCGCAAATAAGAATATTAGTGTTTCTTCCATTGCATTCCATTAAGGTGTTTACAATTTCCGGAAGGAAAATAAGATAATGTCTGGTATATATACAAGCAAATTTTCATTTGAATTTCATCACAAACTATAGATTCTTTACTAATCTCTCCAAGAATCAGTCGCCTCCACATAGAAGTATGAAGATCTTTGTTCTTTGCACCATCTTCCTAATTTTTTCGGTTATATATTCTATAGGTAAGAAACTGAGAAATGTTCAATTTCCAAATAAAGTTCTGCTCAAATGAAATGTCTGTACCAAAACTCTTCTGAAAAGGCTTGAAACGAGTATAAAACATTTTTTAAACGTGACATATTAATAATATGTATCTTGTATTTTCGCAGACGGACAGCCATATAGCACGGGCGATTTTCCTCCTGGTTCACTTCCAAAATATTACTATCAGCATCCTCCGCCTCCTCCACCTGCACACTAAAAACTTCAATAAAAATAGAGTGTCATGACGTTCCCGAAATAGTTCTGGACGTTAATAAATCTACACAACCATTAAAGTTAAAGAAAAGCAGTTAAATGTTAGAAAAAGTGTAATAGGTATTTCTTGATCAGACTGAATCCTTACAGTGTATTAATGGAAATGTGTTTGTAAACAGTTTCATAGAGGGAAAGTAAAATTAGAATCTGTGTCAATTATTTTATACTATCCGTTCCATTTGAAATAAGAGAATGTCAAAAAAGAATAGAAAAGAAATGAATCGTAGAAGAAGGAATCGCATAAACATAAAGAATATTATAAAAATTTAAATCTCCGCTTCTTTCCGAAAGCTGCTACAGATATTTGACGTAATTTATATCAGGAATTGAATGTATGTGACTAGACATACTTGTAGAATGGTTAAATTCAGAACAACGATGAAGAGTCAGAACTTAGTTTATTTCCTGTATGTGGAACTCCGAAATGTAGAGAAATGCATGTGTTCCTTTTTGTAACCTTTTAAGGTTTCTTGGCCCTCCAGTTATCCAGCTAATCAAGGACCATCCTGAAATTACGCAGTAGATACTCTTTTAATTTCGACTCCTGCCCTCCACCCCCTCTTTCGTACGGCTTTTTTTGCAGTAAGTATATCTAACTTAACATCGTCGTAAGATTTTGCTGGCAGCTCCTTCCTAAAACTAAAAGGACAGCCCCATACTAGAAACGAAACTCAATCTCCTAGGAATGAGCAGATGTCAAGAAATTGATCTAACTATTGCGCACATTTTTAAATTTCCGATTCTGATTCTAAGAGACGACTCAAAATAAGAATAAGTTTCCCTTTCCTCTTCCTTAAAGATCTCCAGATGGTTAGATCTGTCGTCTATATAAGTGTGCATGTATATAAGGAAGGGAGAAAGTAATCATGAGAGTGCGCATGCGAGTAGGAGAGGAGCAGCCAAGCTATGAGCAGGCTGTTGGTAATAGGGGCTCCCTCCGTTGATCCTTATCTTCCCCTCTTCTATTCTTCTCCTGAGTAACTGTTGCAACCTGTGCAAAGACCCCGTCCTCTTAGTTCTTACATATCACGTGTGTGCGTTTTCGTCCCGAGAGATATTATTCACATTAAAACAGAAATGAGAAGCAAAAGCATATCTACAAAAAAAATCCATGCTGCGCACAGAATAAAATTGATACAAATGGGATACATTAGCTGCGTGTCCAAATAGATCATTATTAGTATTTTTAAATATTTTAGGAGGTTCTTTAGGTATCTAACATCGTTCATAACGGTGTATTCCACGTTTCTGACGTTCCCAACGATATTTTGAGAATTTTGAAAACAGAAAATTTCACATTTGCAACCCTTATTTTTAAATTAGACTCTAGATTGAACCATCTCTAACCGCCGTTTCCATCGAGTGAAAAAAATTTCCTGACTGTTTGGCACTCTTTTTTCCACTTTCATGGGTATTTTTGACATTTTATTCCGAAAGAATGCATTAGAGGACCATCATTATCCATATGGATTATACTCTATTTTCGGATAATTCCCTTCACATTCATATAATTCTGCATAAGTTTCGCGGAAACGCCAACTCTGTTGTCTGTACTAAGTAATATGGTAAACTTCTGAATAACGTATTTGGGATCTAAAATACAGCGACACGCCACTGGTGGCGAAACGCAGAACTAATATAAGGGGGTCGTTACCATTCGTGCACTCGTATTTTACAGTAAAGATGAATATTTCATAGACATTTCACTCGATTGAGGAAAATAAAAACAATAAGAAATCCAAGTTGCACGAAAAGACAAGTGGAGATTATATTTGGGCATCATCAAGTCGTAAGAAGCTTTTCCTTCTTGATTTCATTTAACATATTGTCCATTCAAAAAAAATAGTCGGAATCGCTGCGGCGAGATTAGAACATAATTAACCTAAAGCGCCAATGCGAATCATTCCTAACAACCGAACCCCAGAATTAACGAAATACTTTTTACAGATATGTTTTCGCAAACAAAAATATTGGTGCTTTTTTCACTGCCTCCCATTAAAATATTGACAATTTTTGAAAGGGAAAAGAGATAATGCTAGTTATGTATACAGGCAAATTTTGATTTTGATTTCATCACAACCTAGATTCTTCTCGGAACTCTTTAAAAATCATTCGCTTCTGTTTACGAATATGAAGATCTTTGTGCTTTGCACTCTCTTTTTGACCTTATCAGTTATTTATTCCATTGGTGAGAAATTGAAAAAAATGTTTAATTTTCAAATATAGTTGAACTCGAATGAAAGATCTGTGCCATAGCTGTTCTGAAAAGGCTTGGCACAAGTATAACAAATTTTTTAAACGTAACATATTAATAATATGTATGTATCTTGTATTTTTTCAGACGGAAAGCCATGGAATGATCAACTTGATTCACCGCCGTATAAGCCACCAGTTCATCCCCCGTATCATTATTATCCAGGGGATCCTCCACCGTATCATGATCCTCCAGAGTATCATCATCCTCCACACCATCCACCTGCAGAATGAAAACTTCCCAGAAAATGGAGTGCACATTCATAATTAAAAAAAAAGTATAATAAGTGTTTCTTGATCTGACTTAATCATTACAGTGTATTAATGGAAATGTCTTAATAAACAGTTTGTTAAATAAAAAGTTGAACTAAATTCTGTATAAATTATTTGATACGACTCTTTTCATTTAGGATTCGAAAATGTCAATAAGGCACAGAAAAAAAAGACATTGTTGAAGAAGGAAATGCACAAAAGTAAAAAACGGAATGAAAATCCAAAAAATGATCAGAAAAGCATTTTTCTAGGAAATTCAAGAAAAAATTAAGTGTATTCCATATTTATTATCTATTTTGCTGCTGACCCACGTAAACATAATGCCACGTTCAAGCAAAACATATTTTAAGATATATGAGTAGGAGACAAAATACTTTTTGCAGATGTGTCTTCGCAAACAAAAACATTAGTGCTTTCATCATTGCGTTCCATTAAAATGTTGACAATTTTGAAAGGGGAAAAGAGGTAATGCCTGGTATATATACAGGCAAATTTTGGTTTGGATTTCATCACAACCTAGATTCTTCTCGGAACTCTTTAAAAATCAGTCGCTTCTGTTTAGGAATATGAAGATCTTTGTGGTTTGCACTCTTTTTTAAACCTTATCAGTTATCTATTCCATTGGTAAGAAATTGAAAAGATGTTTAATTTTCAAATAAAGTTCAACTCGAATGTAAGATATGTGCCAAAGCGGTTCTGAAGAGGCTTGGAACAAGCATAAAACATTTTTTGAACGTAAAATATCAATAAGATGTATCTTGTATTTTTTCAGACGGACTCGGAGAGCGATGGCGTTCTCCATCGGTATTACCATTTAAACCCCCACATGATATTCCAGGGGATCCTCCACCGTATCATGATCCTCCAGAGCATCATTATCCTCCACACCATCCACCACACCATCCACCTGCAGAATGAATACTTCCAAGAGAATGGAGTGCACATTCAAAATATCAAAAAAAAAGTAAAATAAGTTTTTCTTTATCTGAATCGATCACTACAGTCTATTACTAAAAATGTGTTGATAAACAGTTTAATGAAAGAAAGGTCGAATTAGAATTTATTTCAATTATTTTATCCGACTCCTTCCATTTGAGATTCGAAAATGTCAAAAAGGGACGGAAAAGAAAGGAAGTGTAGAAGAAGAAAAGGCATGAACGTAAAAAATATTATAAAAATTTAAATCCCTGCTTCTTTCTAACAGCTGATGCAGATCTTTGACAAACTTGTGAAATAGTTAAATTTGAAAGAAAAATGAAGGGTCAGAACTTCGTCCATTTCCATCAATTTGAAACTGTGAAATATAAAGAAATTCATTTGTTTCTTCATGAAGCTTTTTAAGGTTTCTTGGCCCTCAAAGTATCCAGCTAATCAAGGACCGTCCTAAAATCACGCAGTAGATATTTTTGGAATTTGACCCCGGCCCTCCACCCTTCTTACGTAAGGCTTTTTTCTACAGTAAGTACATATAACTTAACATTGTCGTAAGGTCTTGCTGACAGCTCCTTTCTGAAACGTCTTACGTAGTAAAAGGACGGCCCTATATTATAAACGAAGGTCAAACTCCTAGGAGAAAACAGCTGTCAGAAACTGCGGCGAATCTTCTCATATTTATTCATATGATCGATTTTCTATCGATTTCCTGACAAATCTTCGATATAATTCAAGAGATTGAGTTAACTCTTGCGCGCATTTTTCGATTCCCGATTCAAATTATTAAGAGGCGAATCAAAATAGGAATGAGTTTCCCTTTCCTCTCCCTCAAAGATCTCCAGATGGATAGATCTGTCGTCTGTATAAGTGTGCGTGTCAACAAGAAAGGGAGAAAGTCTTCATGAGCTTGCGCATGCGAGTAGGAGAGGAGCAGCCAGACTATAAGAAGGCTGTAGTTGGTAGGGGCTCCTTCCGCTGATCCTCATTTTTCCGTCTTCCGTTCTTCTCCTGATTAACTGTTGAAACCTGTGCAAAGACCACGTCCCCTTAGTTCTTACATATCACGCGTGTGCCTTTTCGCCCAAGAGATATTATTCACTCTATGAGAAACAAAAGCATATCTGCGAAAAAACTTCATGCTGCTTACAGAATGAAATGGTTGCGAATGGAATATATCAGCTGCGTGGGCAAATAGAACATTATTAGTAATTTTAAATATTTTAGTAGGTGTTTTATATGTTGAACATCCTCCATAACGTTATATCTCACACGCCACTAGTGACGAAGCGCATAACTAATAAAACGGGGTCGTGAACATCCATCCACTCGCATTCTACAATAAAAATGATCAATTTATGGATATTTTGCTCGTTTGAGAGCAATGAAAACAATAAGAAATCAAAGTTGCACTAGAAGACAAGTGAAGATTGTATTTAAACCTTATAAAGTGAATTAATGTTTCTTTATGTTTCTTCAGTATGATGATATATTAGTGAGACAGTTTGAAATAAGTTATGATTTTTTTATATCCAAAAGATGAATTATATTCGTTTCACATAGAAGAAATAAACTAAAATTGTGCGAGGCTCATGCATACCACTCATATTCATTATTGTAAGCAAAATCGGTTCGTTCTTCTAAATATTTGATATTTCTTATGGGAATAGTGTATCAAAATGCACTTCAAAATATAAAAAAGGCTCATTCTTTGAGGATAATTTGTCTCCAATGTATTATAGTAAAAACTAGAAGGAAACTCCTTTTTTTACGTTTAGGACCAAAAATACAGCATAAATTTCACTATTTTTTATCCATGTCATTACATTTCTTACTGTTTGTTGCTTTGGATTACTATACTGAGGGACTTTTTGTTAGAATAAATGATAAAAATGAATTATAATTTTGCATAATATTGTTCCGAAATTGGAAAACAGGGTTTGCGTTTCAAAAATTATTATACTGGTCTTCAGCTGGCAACATTAATATTTTTATTTGTACAAATGGAACGGATGTTGCATTAACTCATGAAAAACTTTCGAGTATTCAAAATTCACCATATAGAAGTTGACGAGAGAAGTTGAAACGAATGGTATGAAAAATAACTCACTCCACCAAAATCTCTAACCTTCAGAATGAGGAACTAAATACAAAAATAAAAAAATAGAATGAAAATGGACACGTGTACAATCAGTATTTCTGTTATGATATACTCAATTTATTCACTGCATGCATAATCGCACGTTTAAATCTCAGTGGGAAATTGGAATCGCTGCGGCGAAATTCGGACCTAATTCATATAAAGAACCAACGCATTTACCCTTAACAACTTAACCCCACGGCTATTTCAAATTCTGAAATATTTTGCAAAAATCGGCAAAGCGGCGATCTCTTCATAGCTCAGGGCAGTGTTTTCCAGGCTTCATCTTAGAAAAGAAAGGATTTTCGACAAGAGTGTTTCATCATTCAACCGAATATGTGGTTATCAATTTGACCAAAGCGATTATCTTTAACAAAAAATAATCATTTTTTTATATAAGATATCAATTTTCAGCTTGATGATCCAATTTCAAACTGAAAGACATTAACTTTGAGCCTAGAATCAAATAGTTGATTGTTCTAATTAGAAAAAAATTGATTTTTAACCAAAAATGAAACGATTTTTTAACACAATAGTTATTTTTATGACCAAATATATGATTCTCCAACGAAATAATTAGTTTATAATTGAATAGTTCAATTTTTATCCAAAGAAATGAAATTTCAACTGAAAAGATGTATCTTGACGGGAAAAAAATTCCCGAGAAACAATTACTTTTTTACTTTTTTTACCAAACAATTATTTTTTAACAAAAAAATTAGATTTTCATGAGGACAACGATATGGCAACAAAATATTCAGTAAATAAAAATTGCGACCAAAACTGAAAAGAACTTTCATCGCAATAGTTAGATTTTCAACAGGGGCATATGGATATTCCACTGATAGGGATGTAAAATTAGTTTTGTACAAAGTAGCTGAACTTCCATCCAAGTATATAATAGCATTGTTGGCCCCAAAAAATTACATTTCGGCAAAATAGTTTCATTCACATCAAAATGATTAAATTTTCGAGCAAGAGCGATGCATTCTAAAACAAAAATATAAAAGTAAAAAGAATATAATTTTTTCATAGCATTAAATATTGAAATGGGGATTCATAATATTTCGTATTTAGAATATTACTTTGTCGTCTTGGAATTTTAAATACTCGTATGATAATATAAATATTCGGTACTCTAATACAAATAAGTGCAATAAAACCTCGATTTTCCTTATTTTGGAACGATTTAATACTAGATTCTAATTTCTCTAATTTCATGGCATGCCAACGTGCATAACTTTTCGTGACCCCTTTGTTGCCGTCATATTGCCTGTCACCGGACGTTATAACGTCATGATTTCAGTTTTTAGACCCTGTTAGAAGGAGATTGCGGCTTAAAATATAAATCGATTTGCCGACGATATTTTCTGCTTTTAGTATTTTTGAATGAAAGTTATTCTTTGTGCAGCTTAGGAAGAAAATTATCAATTATCTTTTAATACAACTTTTATCCGAAAAATGTGCAGAATAGCATTTTTCTAGGAAATTCAAGAAACAATTAAGATATGTTTTCGCAAACAACAATATTATTGCTTTTTTTATTGCATTCCATTTGAATATCTACAATTTTTTAAGGGAAAATGAGATAACGCCTGGTATATGCATACATATGCAGGCAAATTTTTGTTCAAATTTCATCACAAACTATATTTTTCTCGGAATTCTTCAAGAATCAGTCTCTTCCACTCATGAATATGAAGATCTTAGTGCTTTGCATTCTTTATTTAACCTTATCAGTCATCTATTCCATTGATTAGAAACTGAGAAATATTCCATCTTCAAATAAAGTTCAACTCGAATGAAGGATCTGTGCCAAAACTGGTCTGAAAAAGCTTGACACAAGTATCAAGCATTTTTAAACTAAGATACTGAGAGTTGAATTTTGTATTATTTCAGACGGGAAGCCATATCCTCCAGATCCCCCAAATCATCATCCAGGTGATCCGCCAGCGCGTCCCCTACACCATCCACCTGCATAATGCAAACTTCCAAGAAAATGGAGTGCACATTCATAATGTTAAAAAAAAAGTGTAATAAGTGTTTCTTGATCTGATTTAATTATTACAGTGCATTAATGAAAATGTGTTGATAAACAGTTTAATAAAGGAAAAGTTGAATTAGAATTTGCATCAACTATTTTAAACGACTCCTTTCATTGAGGATTCAGAAATGTCAAAAAGGGACAGAAAACAAAGACATTGAAGAGGAAGGAAACGCATAAAAGTAAAAAATATGATAAGAACTCAAATCTTCGATTTTTTCCAACAGCTGCTGCAGATTTTTGTCGTCATTTGCATCAAAACATAAATGAATGTGACTAGATATACTTTTGGAATAGTTGAATGTGAAAAAATTGAGAAATTAGAAGTTCGTTTATTTTCTGTAATGTGAATCTGCTATTTTGAGAAAAATAAATCGGTTTTCTTGTGTGGCTCCTCACGAGTTCTCTGTCCTCCAGCTATCCAGATGATCGGATGTTCATACTAGAAACAAAACTAAAACTTCTAAGAGAAAACAGATGACAGAAACTGCAATACGTTATCTTGATGCACATCTTGAAGCCAAATTTATTTTAAAGTGGTGCTGTGTTACATCACAGGTCAAATTTTTTATAAGTTTGTTATCGAAGTTCCTACCCTAGGGAAGAAAGTGGCAAATCAATGGAAAACTAGATTCTCGACTTGCTTCACATAATTACAAATAATTAGAAAAGTTCCCTTATATTCCAATATAGATACTGCTTGATTCATGAGAGATGATTCATGTCTAATAAATTTCTTGAACTACTGAACCTTTGAAGAAGAATATTTCTGTACACGAAGATATTTGAGTTATTATAATTTTTTGAAGCTTTTGTAGCTGAAAAAGAAGTGCCAGAAGTGCCTTTCTTAATCTGATGTCCCATTCTCCCTCGGTCTCCCCTACATGTACAGAATATGTGGAGAGGGAAATATTTCAACTCATAGGATAACTGCCCACGTAATTTTGAACAATCCAGGACGAATTTTGGATACCTGAATTATTCCAAACCTGGATGTTCTGGATTCCTCACCTATGCAACGTTCATTCAAAAATTGAAACATTTATCGTTCAAATTTTCTATCCTCATCATCGAAGTTGATCCTCGACACGACTGGCTTTAGACGCCGTTCTAATCATGTGTAATAGAAATATGCTGACTGCTTCGAATCCATTGTTCTACGTTTTTGGGTATTAATGAAGGCCTATTTTTCGTACGCACAATCAACCTACTATACTTTTTGGTAATGATTGCACTACATTTTTGGATAAATCTGCCATAAAATTTTCGCAAAAATGTTTTCATATGTCACTCGTCCCTTCACAGCGATTTGATATAGCAAAATTTTTCCTGAAGTCTTCTCCCTTTATATTTTCCAAAACTTTGACTCTAGTATCTTTACTAAGTGTGTTCACAAAATTATTGATTCCATAAAAGAAAAACGTATACGCTTTAGATATATGAAGATATGTGAACGAGGTGGAATACTTCCTCCAGGTGAGTTTTCGTGAGCAACAATGAGTTCCTTATGTCAAAATTTTCATACAAGACTTGTCATAAGTCTCAACCAATGTTGAACATCATATATGCATAACTTTGCGTCTTGTATTTTTTCAGAAAGTCTATCTAAACCTGCATATTATGTTCCTCCTAATACTCCTAAAACACCAGGTTTGATACCAGGATCTTTCCCTCAAGATGTTCATAAGGTTTATTCTCCACCAAATCTTTCACAACATCTACCTGAAAAAGAAGAACGACAAAAAGAACAGAGTGCACATTCTTTGAATGTTGAGGGTTGTTTACAGTTTAAGAAAAGCATCATGCATACTAACGAAAAACTATGAGAAATGTTTCCTCTGACTCACCTAA
The DNA here is from genome assembly GCA_011762715.2 of Neuroterus valhalla. NCBI lineage: Eukaryota > Metazoa > Arthropoda > Insecta > Hymenoptera > Cynipidae > Neuroterus > Neuroterus valhalla. Next base: position 2,082 of record WSXT02026058.1, on the reverse strand, counting down.
TTATTGCACTTTATTAGTAAAAATAAAATAATAGATGATCTAATCAATAAAAGAATAAATAGGAATTTGTTCCAATTATTTCAAATCGAACCATTCATTATAAAAGTAGGAAATATAAAGAAGCGAAAGAAGAGAAGGAAAAGTAAAAGAAGAAACATACTGAGAAAAAAGAGGGTGGAAGTTGAAGAGTCAAAATATCTAGGATGCGTAGCCAACAGGAAGTTCTATGTTATTTTTCCTTCGGGTTCCAGGGATTGTGAAAAATGTACAAAGAGTTAGAGTCCTTACGGTCAGTCGGATTGCAGAAGAAAATAAAAGATTAGGGTCGAGTTTGACGACGATATTGGTGAGCCCTACCCTGAAAATCTATAATGATCAAGTTGAACACTTCGTTTCCAATCATTCAGACTATCTACAGAGATTGATACTAAAGAAATTTGTAACCAATAAGAAAATTTATGGACACAATTTGCAAGTTTCTTTTTCAATTTTATACAACAACTGTTGATAACAATTTTCTGGAACTCTCAACAGATCTTGTATTATATTATAAAAAAGTTTCATAGAGATTTGAGTTTTGGTAACCTGACCCCGGACATAATTTTGCAGTCCTTGAGGATTAAAATAAAATTGTGCAGCGATTTAGATGCCGGAGTAGTGATTTGTTCCGGTCGACGATAATCAAAAGTGTATATTCACCCGAGGTTCGAAATGAGTATTGAGATATTTGTCATGAGTTTCTCTTGTCGTCCTGCATACCTTTTACACGTTTCAGGAACAACGAGAACAGTTTTGTCGAATAAGTAATAAAATAGTGTGCTTATTTCCTTTTGATTCAAACTGTGCAAATGTTGAGCTCGACATCTATATGTATGACTCAGAAATTGAAGAAATGCGAAATCAACGAAATTAGCATCGTTTGCCCGTAACTGTCCTTGGTGTCAAATTTCCCGCTCAACAGTAGTTGAACTTGCATAAGTGAAAACACAACTGAGCGAGAATCTCGAACGGTCACCCACCCGAGCTCTAACCGCACCCGTTCATGCTCAATATTCGAAATCTCGAAGAGTCGGGAATAACCACCCGGCTACTGCCGTCGGTCACAATATACAGTGGGTAAGCCCAAATATTCTATTTGGAACTATTTAGTAAACGTTGCAACACTCAACCGTGAATCCTCTTTTTAAGGCAAACTACCAAAAACATGGTTATCAATTATTCTCTTATACCATTTATCTCATTCCGATTATGCATGATAGTGGGGTAAAGATATCTTGAATTATACTTTTCGTCCCACTTGCCAAGATTTCACTAGATTTTTTATTTCGTGATAGTCATGATTGAGGGAAAGGAGAAAACAAATTAGCTGTGTTATACATTTTCTTTAGAATAATCCTTGGAGCTGTATCTTATTATCAAAAACTACATATTTGAATTACAGTGGAATACCTTCCACGTCAAATATTTGACAAGTTCTCAAAACTTATATTTTCAGAATTTTCAAAATTATTTTACAGAAAATTGTACCTTAGAAGTAAACTTTCCTATATCAATAAAACAAATTAATTTACCTTCATAATCATGTGTGAAGAACATAATTTTCCCTGGTAAGAAAGGTTACTGTTTGTTATATTAGAAAAGACTGTGTGTAGAGTTTAAAACAAAAAGCAAAGGAAGTGAGGGAGAACAATATTGTTCTTAGGAGATATTAAGAAGAATTTGTTTCTGGACACTGTAAGGTGGACGGAGAAGAAACAAAAGGAGCGTAAGCTCATCCGTTCTAAACTCGATCGGTGCGGCAGGTGAGTTATATTGGTTACCGACGTGGAATCTCTCTGTTGTTTGTACGGTCCGTCAAAGTCACCCATTACCATTTCGTTTCACGCGAACCATTTATTTATGCCAGGCCTCGCGGTTATTTACAGTCGTCAATTAATTATCGCTGAATAATGAGTATATACTATCGGACGGAATACATTAAAGAATCGCCATTCTTACTGCTGATTCTCTCTCTCTCTCTCTCTCTCTCTCTCTCTCTCTCTCTCTCTCTCTCTCTCTCTCTCTCTCTCCCTCCCCCTCCCC
>WSXT02026047.1:0-13916 GCA_011762715.2 Neuroterus valhalla | reverse complement strand
TTCGGATGACTTCGGAATGGTTCGGATACAGATTCCGGAATGATTCGGTAGAGTTCGGATTAAATTTCAATCCGAAAATTCCGCCAGGGAAGTCTCATTCCGAGTCGCACCGAACTCGAGCGCGGCACAAGACAATAGGACGGGTCAGCTAAGTGGTAGGTGGTCAGCTAGGTGGTACCCTGAGATGATCTTTAGACAATTTTCGTTAGAAGGTCATATTTTTTGGTAAAAAATTCCTCTTTTTGAATTTTTTGTTTTTTTGCTTCTATTCTTATTAGAAGATTAAACTAGTTGTGTAGCGATGTTCTGTTGAACTTTCGACCAGCGTGTGCAGATACGAGAGATGAATAAATGATTTTTCAATCTGTAGATTGGGATAAACATGTCACGGTATTTTTTCATTCTAATTTGGTTGATATGAAAATCGATAATCGATGACTCACCTTTTCGCAAGTTCGAGCGGTGAGCCCTTTATTGCATCCGGACCTTCAATTTTGATCTAATATTCATCATTTTCTCCCATTCCACAAATATATTCACGCCACAGTTTTTTATTCATTACTCTTTAAATGTCTCCAAAAAAACTCACCAGTTAAAAAAAACAAAAGATTTTGTATCTTTCATGGTAACTGAAATGTGTGGATAGTCCTTGATACTCCAGGAAACAAAAATCCATTCATCTGCATCGAATGGGTCTCGATGGCTTCTGCATTTTATTCTTTATTATTTTTTTGAATTATAAGTCACAAAAGCCTTCATGCTTTTCAGAACTCAAATAGCAATCTAAATCTAGTAGCTTTGCGTGTATGATTCCTTCTTATCTCTCGTTAATTTATGAATTTTAAAAATCGTGTGAAATATGGAAGCCTAACCTCAAAATAGACCGTCTCACTCAAAAAGAGGGAATCTCATACAATTTGACTTTGCCCTAAATGGTCATCGCACTATATCGCAGATTCAAAGCTGCTCAAGAAAATGACCGATAGACATAGTAGCAAACCGATTCAGTTTCTGATTTTTGAATCTGCAAATGACAGATACGCAATTCACAGAGTTGTCATTTCAATTGATTCTTTTTTCCTACATTACACCAAGCTTGTTTGAAGGTTCGTTGTTTACCTACCTAATTACAATTTGCGACATGACATAATCGCGTCTATTTCTCGTTGTTATTTGTTGTTTTTATCCTTTGTTTAGGAATATGCGATTTGTTGTTTATATTTAACAAAATGTAAACTGAGTGAGGAAAGTTAATTTATACAACTCTCACCTCAAAATCTCAACTTTGAAATGATTTTTTTCGGCTGTTGTGGTATAAAGTATTGTTTGATACGTATGTAAGAGAGCTTTCTCTCTCTCAAAAAAACGACCAGATGATCGAAAAATGATTTGTCCAACTCCTATTTATTATATAATTTATAACATGTATGTTGTCCATCACCTCCATCCCTTTCCGAAACCCCCTCTGATTTGGTGGCACTATCTTTTTTTCTTCTACTTCTTTCTTCCATCTCTCCGGTAAGACCTTATATAAGACATATATTTTGTACAAGGTTGGCATTAGTGTCACTCCCCTCTAATCTTTAACCTCCTCTCTTTTGCCTTTTTTAATTATCGATATCACTACCTCTTCCTTCCATACATCTAGCCAACCCTTTCCTCTCCATGCCCTATTGCACATTATCCATGCCCATTCCTTCAGCTCGTTCCCCCCATACTTCCATACTTCATTTGGGATTTCATCCAGGCCTGCTGCTTTCCCCTCTCTTCCTCCCTTATTGGCTTTATTTTTTATCCCTCCCAGCAAATCCATAAAAAACTTCTTCCATTCTACCATCTCAATATCCTGATTTACCCTTTTCCTTCTTTTTCTCCCTTTATTTGCTACTTTCCAAACCTCTCCTTTTGTTCTAGCCTTTTCTACCTCTTCTTCAAACCTCTTATTTTCCTCCTCTTTTTTCCTGGTACACATCTCAGTATACTCTTCCTTTTTTCTTCTATATTCTTCTCCACTACTTTTTCCTTTCCTCCATCTTCTTAGTTCCTTCCTCACATAGCGATGTTCGTAGACCTTAAAGCGGAGTCAGATTCCCTGGACCGGGAAGAGTTGACAAAGGTTATGATGGAAAAAGGTAGAGGGGAAGGTCTGATGAAGAGAGTTTCGGAAACATTTCTTGAGACAAAAAGCAGGGTGCAAGTAGCCGATCAAGTAGGCGATAGTTTCTGGTTGGTGAGAGGAGTAAGACAAGGGTGTCCTCTGAGCTTACTCTTATTCAACATCTTGATCTCGGACTTGGAAGAAAGAATGGAGAGTAAAATATGGGGAGGTGTAAATATAGGAAAAATAGAGATATATATATACACCGGCATACGCAGATGATATAGTAAGAAATTAAACTTGAATGTAGGAAAGACGAAGATAATAAGGTTCAGGAAAGGAGGGGGAAGGAAAAAAGTATGGACTGGGAGATGGAAGGGAGTGAAGATAAAAGAAGTATAGGAGTTTAAATATTTGGGATACACCTTGCAAGCAAATGGAGATCATAAGGCACATATAAGAGAAAGAATAAAAAAGCGGCAGGGGTAATGAAGCAGGTATGGGATATAGGAAAAAGAAGATTCAAGAAAGATTGGAAGAGAAGAATGTGGTTGCTTGATACCTTGGTATGGCCTGGTATGGATATATGGTAAGAGAGGAAACGCAAAGGGATAAATTAAGTATCAGAGCAGGGAAAAGGGCATGGAAATTTAGAGAAAAGCTTAGGGAGGGAAGGGGAGGGTAGTTAGCTAAAGAATGTCTTAAGGAGGTGGAAGGGAGAAGAGGGAGGGAGATTGAGTTAACGAAATGGGAAGAGGAAAGAAAGGAGTTTCTTGCGGATAGAAATATAGCAGAGGGAATTGCAGTATGCTTTGAAGGATTAGAAGAAAGGGATAAGGAAAGTCAATTAATAGAAATATGGGGAAGGATTAAGGAGTAAAAATACAACAATAGTTTATACAATAATGGTATAGAAAAGGAAGGACTAGCAAAGTATTCGGAGACGGGGTGGGGAGAGAAGAGATGGACTAGAATAACAGGATTTAGATTGGGGGACGAGGTCAGGGAAGCAAGGTGTTGGGAAGAAAATGAGAAAAGAAAGTGCAGAATATGTGAATGGGAAGAAGAAACATGGTAACATGTATGGGAAGGATGTATGAGAGGAATGGAAGATAAAGGAAGCTGGCAAGAGAACGTGGTAATGATTCTGGGGTAGGAAGGGCAGGGGAAGGATTAGATGAGGGAGTTGAAGGAAGCTAGAAGAGCGAATGAGATAGAATGAAAGAGTGATTGTGTAAAGGAAAAGGTTGAGTTTGGAGAGAAGTGAAAGGAAAAGGAAACGGATGTCACACAAAAATAAGGTAGATGAAATTGTACAGTAATAATAAGTAGGTTTAAGTAGAATAAGGTTAGGCTGCGCTCTTTCGTTCTCGCTCGTACGCTCAAATCGATAATCGATAAAAATGCTCAAGCACTCAATCACTCGTAGTTCTCTCGATCACTCGCTCGCTCGCTCGTCGTACTTTAGACACCCCATCCCATTGCGCTATGCGTAGAAATAAGAATTTTTCGTGTATATATGTAAATATTAGAAAATAAGTTAGGCTAAGAGAAAAGAAGAAAATTGGTTGTATGTAAAGGAACGGAAGTTGTAAACCCTTAGGGGATACATTATGAATAAAGATTTGTCCAACTCTCATATTGAACTAGTTGGTCAGGAATTCAGTTTCTGTTAAAAATTAATGTTTTTGAGTTGGAAATTAAACTATTCTGGACAAAAGACTCTTCTGTTCGTCTTGAAACTCTAATAATTCCTTCGAAATTGTTTCTGTTCGTTGAATAAAAAATTTTCCCTAGTACAAAATTCGACCCATCAGTTAAATTTCGTCTTCTTGGTTCAAAACAAAATCACTTCTGGGTAAAACTCTTATTATGCAGTTGAGAATTCGATTACGTTATTGAAAGTTTTACAATTTAGTTGGAAAGTCATCCTTCGTGACAAAAATTCATCATTTTTGATAGAAGAATCGTTCTTCTGATTCAAAGTTTAAGTGTTTTATCAAAAATTCGTCTGTTTTCCATCTAGTATTCCTGTTCTTTTTTTTGAATAGGAAATGGAACTATTTGGTAAGAAATAAACTTTGTTTTGAGAATTTATATTTTCGGGTCAAAAAAATTTAACTGCTCTATGGTCAATCCATTTGTTCACTTGGATCTTTATTCATTTGATTGAGATTCTTTTTCCTTCTTGCCTGACAAATTGTTCTTAGTAGAAAATTCACTCCTTAGTTAAATTTCGTATTTTTTGGTTGAAAATCTTATCGTTCGAAATTCCGGAAAAAACTTTATCTAATTTATGCACGGCCCCTGGGTGCATAATGAATCTAGTTTCTAGAATCGAGAATCTCTGATTAATTTTTTTTAACCAGTTTTACTGCCGGAAATCCTATTTTTAACTCCCTCAGGCTGATAATGTTTTGGAATCCCGCTTGATCAGAAACTTTAAAAATTTTTTTCCACCATTTCATTATCTTTATAGGGCAGAGATTGGTACAAAGTTTCAGTTTTTTGTATTAATAATATTCTCAGATTGTCATTTTATTCTCGATGTTTTTATAATTTTATGGGTTGTTTACCAAAAACCATTGATGCTTTCAGAAGTTTTCCATTACTACAGTTATGTTTTTAAAGCTGCCTTATTACAAATAACGTATTCTCGAAAGTATCCTGCATATAAAGATTACCTTTCTATCTTATACTTATTTAATGATAATTTATGAGGATGAATGAATTCATTACATCTGACATTTTGATCATTATAAACGCAATTTTTCTTGAAGGAGACTCCATAATAACTGCCGATAATGCTTTAAAAACAGAAGAAGCAGTGATTGTTCTCAAAAATGAGGAATTTACCAGAAATCACCACCAAGGAAGATGATTTAGCAAACAAATAATTGAATTTTCAACCAAATGGTCGAATGTTTTAAGCAAGAAATATTCAGATTCAACAGTTAACAGTAAAATTAAAAAAGGTTCAATCTTCAAGGCGAAAAGACAATTTTTTGCTAAAAAGCAGTTAAATGTTTTACCCAGAAAGATGAATTTTCAACTACGATCTTTTCTACGAGGAAATATGATTTTTTGTATTCAAAGAGACAAATCGCTGAAGAATGAAGATTTATTAATAAAATAATTTTACTTTTGACAAAAAAGTTGAATTGAAGAAAAAACCTTGATCCTCTACGGCAGAGGTGTCCAACCTTTTTTTAGACGGAGTCAGAGCTGTGGCTCCTAACTCGAATCAAGAGCCACTTTTTTAAAAAGAATAATTTAACGCTCTTTTCGATTATTTTATCCAATATGAACATATTTTTCTTCATTTATTATTTAATGCAATTGTTAAAATGCTTCATTTTCAGTCAGTTTACTTACATCTGGCTTGTCTTGGCAAATTTCACAACGCATTTCTGATTCCAAATTTTCTGTGCTAAGAGGCTACCCTGCTAAAAATTCCGGATTCCGAAATTGACTGAACTTATCTAAAATCGATCCGATTCAAGAATTTCTTCCGAAACCTGTCCAATCTAATCCGAAAACTGTACGAAAAAAGTCAGGAATTTGTCTGGTGGAGTCCGAAGTCTGCCTGGACCATAAAGTTCTACTCTGGAAAGAGTCTGCTTTCATCCGAAAGGAGTCCGGAATTCAGAACCTGAAATAATTTTTGTTTAAGTGGAAACGGGGAGTGATCCGGTTCAATCCGAAATATGTCCGTTCAAACTCATTGACTCCAAAAATAGTCCGTTTCTATCCGAAATCCGTCTGAATTCAGAACCTAAAATTTTTTTTCGTAAAGTGAAAACGGGGAGTGATCCGGTTCAATCCGAAATACGTCCGTTCAAAAACATTGACTCCGAAGAAAGTCCTTCTCCATCCGAATTAGTCCGGAATTCCGAATTTAACATTATTTTGGTTGAAATAAAAACGGGGAGCGATCCGGTTCAATCTGAGATATATCCGTTCAAAAACATTGACTCCGAAAATAATCCGTCTCTATCCGAAATCAGTCCGAAATTCAGAACCTGAAATAATTCTTATTAAAGTGAAAACGTAAAGTGGTCCAGTTAAATACAAAATCTGTTCATCCGAAAACATCGACTCCAGAAATAGTCTGGCTCTATCTGAAAGTAGTCCGGAGTTCAGAACCTGAAATTATTCTTGTTGAAGTGAAAACGGAAAGTTGTCCGGTTCAATCCGAAAAAAGTCCGTCTCTATCCGGAATTAGTCCGGAATTCAAAACCTAGAATTATTTTTGTTAAAGTGGAAACGGAGAGTGATCCGGTTCAATCCGAAATATGTCCGTTCAAACTCATTGACTCCAAAAATAGTCCGTTTCTATCCGAAATCCGTCTGAATTCAGAACCTAAAATTTTTTTTCGTAAAGTGAAAACGGGGAGTGATCCGGTTCAATCCGAAATACGTCCGTTCAAAAACATTGACTCCGAAGAAAGTCCTTCTCCATCCGAATTAGTCCGGAATTCCGAATTTAACATTATTTTGGTTGAAATAAAAACGGGGAGCGATCCGGTTCAATCTGAGATATATCCGTTCAAAAACATTGACTCCGAAAATAATCCGTCTCTATCCGAAATCAGTCCGAAATTCAGAACCTGAAATAATTCTTATTAAAGTGAAAACGTAAAGTGGTCCAGTTAAATACAAAATCTGTTCATCCGAAAACATCGACTCCAGAAATAGTCTGGCTCTATCTGAAAGTAGTCCGGAGTTCAGAACCTGAAATTATTCTTGTTGAAGTGAAAACGGAAAGTTGTCCGGTTCAATCCGAAAAAAGTCCGTCTCTATCCGGAATTAGTCCGGAATTCAAAACCTAGAATTATTTTTGTTAAAGTGGAAACGGAGAGTGATCCGGTTCAATCCGAAATATTTCCATTCAAAAACATCGTCCGAAATCTGTATGTTCGAAAAAATCGACTCCGAAAATGGTACGGCTCTATCCGACATTATTCCGGAATTCAGAACCTAAATTATCTTTGTTAAAGTAAAAAACGGGAATTGATCCGAATAAATCTGAAATCCGTTCAGTCGAAACATTTACTCCGGTAATAGTCCGCATCTATCCGAAATCAATCCGCAGCTTTGAGTTGTATTTCGGTAAAGTGAAAACATAAAGTGGTCCGAAAAATCCTCCAGACCATACAAACCACGGACATGACCGGACACAAACCTGATTAATCATCTCCAGAAAACCATACAAATATCGGAGTCGACGGGACACAAACTGAATTAATCATATCCGGAAGACCGTACAAAAAGCGTTTCTATGGCCTGATTTAATCCGGATTCGTATAAAACACGGATTCGACTGGACACAATCCGGATTAATTACATCCGGAAGATTCTCCGAAAAACGGACATAACCGGACACCATTCGAATCAATACCATCCGTTATATCGTACAAAATACGGACTCAAACAGATTCCTTCCGGATTGATTGAATCCGTCACACCGGACAACTTACAGATTCTACCGGATGAAAACCAGATTCACAAACGTGCTCTTTCCGTCGGACAAATTACGGACACTTTCGGATGGAATCCGGAGGACAAAAACCAAATCTCTTTTCGAACAAATTCGGGCAAATTTTAGAATCCGAAATCCGTCCGAAACTTGTCCGAAGTTTTTAGCAGGGTACGGTACTTGTTTCTACGGCATTTGAGACAAGAAAATGTACTCTCACAAACATATGTCGAACCAAAGAGCAAGAGCCACTGCCAATCATGGCCGGAGCCACATGTGGCTCAGTTGCTCTTAGGTTGGACACCTCTGCTCTACGGAAAAATATAACAGTTGATATATAAACCGATTTCTCAACCACATAAAATTTGCAAATTGATAAATTTTAAACAAGAAAGGCGAATTTAAAGTATTGGTGGATTCTAAATAAAATAATTCAATTTTTAATAAAAAAAAATTTAATTTGAAGAAAAAACATTGATCCTCAACGAAAAAATATAATAATTGATATAAAAACCCATTTTTGAACTGCAGAAGATTTGTGAAATCAATCCGTTGGAAAAATATCGAATAGTTAAATCCCAAACCAAAACAGAACTTTTTAAAACCAAACTTTTGCACGTTTAATGGAAAGGAACGAATTCTCTGAATAGATTATTTTAGAGCAGAACAGTCGAATTTTTAATGAGAGAATGTGATTTTTTATTTAAGAAGTCAACCTTCATCGAAAAAGTTGGATTTCAAGGAAAAAACAATCAATTTTCAACCGGAAATATTATAGTTGATTTCGCACTCAAAAAAATCTATCTTCCACAGAAAAACGTATTTTAACAAATTACGTGAAAATAATTCTTGTAAATTTGTATTTTTTGGCTTGGAAAATTGACTTTTTCGAAAAAATTGAACTATGTATTTGAAAATTCAACTTTTTGGTAGAAAATCAATCTCTTTGGGGAAAATCATCTGTTTAGTTATAAATCTGTCGTGTTGGGTAGTTTATTGATCTTTTTGATGAGAAATAATTCTTTTTCGTTTCAAATTGAACTTCTGGTTAGCAATTCTCGTTTTTGTTTCTCAAAAATTCAATTATCTTGTTGAAAATATATCTCTTTGTGAAGGATTGAACTTTTTCGTTTGGAAATGATGTTCTTTTATTAATTTCAGCTCGTCGAAAATTAGTTTTCTCTTTCAAAGTGATTTTTAAAACTGATTCAAGTGTTCAGTTTTCACTCAAAATCTATTTTTTTATTTTGGACATTTATGTATTGAAGTTAACATTTTATTTGCTTGATCTAAAATTCAACTGTTTTTTTTAATTGATCCTTTCAGAATGAAGATTCATCTCTTATAAGCCATATTTCATTATGGAAAATACACTTGTTCGTTAGAAAATCTTATTCCTGGATAAGACATGAACAACTATTTTATAGAAAATCAACTTTTTTTGACAATGTAACTATTTGGTCAAAACTTCCCTTTTTTGGAAGAATTCATCTTTTGATGGAAAATTATTCTCCATTATTGGAAAATTCATCTCTCCAGGTCAGATATTTAATTATATGTTCAAAAATTAAACTTTTATGTAGCAGTTTAATTATTTTGTTGAATTCATCTTTTTTGGTTGAAAATTCAACTGTTTTGATCAAAATCCGTTATTTCAGATTAAAAACCAAACTATTTGGTTAAAAATTTGTCTTTCCGTGGAACAACGAATTTTTCCGGCTAAGAGTTCATCTTTTCAGGTCAAAAATGCAGCTATTTTATTGCGAATTTGAATACTCTGTCAAAAGGTCAACTCTTAAGGAAAAGAACTGTTTTGTGAAAGTTATCTTATATGTTCGAGAATTAAACTGTTTCGTTTAATATTCTTTCCTTTTGTATTAAAAAGTCATCTTCCGCTGCAAAATTAAACTATTCTGTCGAAAAATTATTTCGTTGAAAATGAAAGTAGATGGTTGAATGCAAGTTTTCTGTTGAAAAATGTAACTGGTTCATTAAGAATTTGTCATTTTCGATTGAAAATCCATATGTTCTGGTACCATTTTGATTGAATGCTTCCCATGCAAATTTTCTATAAATTTTGACATATGAACTTTCTATGAAGTGAATCAAATATATAGGATCAACGAACCTTGTGAAAGTTCCGGTAATTTTGTGTATACTTTATTTCTGAATTTTAAATGACTTGTTTTGAATTGAGATTTTATCAATACCATCATTCGAAATCAGAATGAATAAATTTTTATTTTTGAAGAATCAAACTTTGGAATGAATAAACACAAAATTTTTAGATGTGAATCTCACCCAGGTGAAAAAAATTATTCTGTATAAAACTTATTCCCTAGGTACTTTCAGAGTCACAAACTCCAAATTTTATGTAAAAAAACTTAAAATGCATGTGTGCATTTAAAAAGATAACGTTCTTGAAGGGGCAAATATCGGAACTTTAGTAAGTCAATTTCTAAATTCCAGATGCATAAAATGAGGTTGGTTTTTGAGGGTGTTGCAGGAAAGTTCCACCCAGCTCAAAAGTCAGGCTGTAAAAATAGTATATATGAGAGTGCAGAATCAACATTTTCTTTGACATTCAAATCGATTTTAACCTCGAACTGACATGTGAATGATACTATTACTGAACTTTACGGTCACTAGTGTGAAAAAGTACACTTTTTCACACGAACTCATCAACGATCGTGAAAGAAAAGAAGATTTTTTATTTTCTTCCAGTGTAAATTGATGAAATTTAGAATAGAATGGAACCAAATTAATATTTAGATGTTTCACGTGGTTCTCCAGTTTGAAAATACCAACTCCAACTTCCAAAATTCTAACAGAATATGATTTTCGCAGTAAAAACTTGGGATTAAATATTATTGCAGGTAGAATCTGAACGGTGTTCACTTTGCCTTCGCACCTTGGGTAGGATAAGCCAATAATGTGGGGTACTTTTGACAGGTGCTATAGCGCATTGACGACATGGTCTTTGAAGTACAGATGGTGTGTTAATGGCATTATGTAAAACAAGGACCCTCTATTAGATGGAAATCTGCAAGCGGCTATCTTGGTTCCAAAGGCTATAAGATAGAAGGTATGTGGGAGTAGGCTATTCTTTTCTCATATTTTTCAGAACCAAAATGGCGGCTTTAATATTAGCACTCAATAGAGGGCCTTCAGACACTGATCTGTATTAAACCCTGAATAGCGGATGACGACATAGAAGCGAGCCGATTCGAAGCCGTAAATGGAAGTATGTTCTTGAAACAGCTGATTATGTTAACATGACGATTAGGGACAGCGTTCATTATTTGGCGTCGAAAGTTGTCCGCGTTTTAACCTGAAACTACATGGCTATCTTCTATACAGGGTATAATACAGATCAGTGGCCATTATTATGCAAGACGTATAAAAAGATCGTCAGCTTTGCATGCATGCAGGCTACTTGGATGCACTGATCTCAATGTTGGCGACTTTTTCTTTGCGCTTGCGTTGCGGACGCTTGCCCATTGTGAGTGAAATACTCGTTTCAGGATATCATTTACCTGCAACGTAAATTAACTTTGGTAATGTACATGTTACCAAGTTAAGCAGCGTGTAATTCGCCGACCACTTGGGGTATGAATCTTTATTTCGACAACTTCATCGATCATACGCCACTGTCTGTAGACATTACAAGGTGCGTTATTTGCACCTTCTAACATATTAAATCCATAACTCTAGGCAAGGGGGTTTTGCTACCGTACTAGTACGAACCGGCAACAGAAATCAGCTAGCAGGAAAAAGTGGGGATAGGAAAGCACCAATCGGAAGCGTCGACGATTTCAGCTTCTTGGAGCGCCAAAATTTGATTGGTGCAGCTTTACTCCCACTTTCTCCTGCAAGCTGTGACGTTTGTTACCGGAAATCCCTATCCTAGCTTAGGCATGTGGAGAGCCTGCATTAATGCAAAACTAGAGCTATAAATAGATGGGTATGTGCATCCAACATTTTGGGTCCATGTGAGTGGGGAGTAGTATGGTCGCGCGGTATTAATGATGCTTATTGGTGTAAGAACGGCGTGTTCAATGTTAAATATTTTATTTGCATTTTAAACAAATAGGTTTTCCTTACCTTAAAACAGCTTTACTCAAATTGGGCAATAATATGAACGTATTGGAGTGGAGAATTCGAAGAATAGAGTAGTGCATTATTATGCTTGCTTTTAATTTGCTTGATTCTAATCTTAATATGCTGCTTGATCGAAGTTTGTGAATAATGATTAAAAAGAAGGATATTCCTGATGATATTTCAGTTTGCTTTGTCGAATGAAGTATAGGGCAAATTAAAAAATTGTGGTTATGTTACTTCGATTCTACACGCAAATCATATTCCACTCAAGATTGCTTTTATTTAGAGAAGTTTAACCTCACATTAAAGAAAAAAGTAAAACTTACCCACAACTGCTTAATAGAATTCTAACCTTGCACGGTAAAAAACACGTTATTTTGATGTATTCGAGGCCCCGCAACATCGCGAAAGAACTTTTCTTCTCAAAGGTTACGATGGCATCGCAAAGAACTACTTTTCACCTCCAAAATGCAAGCCCTTAATTTTCGAAACAATTTTTTTCTGGCCGAGATGCGGCGGACACCAGTATGAAAAATTCCACTTTCCACGGATATCATTCTTGCTACAAACATATATATATATATATATATATAACCCTCGAGACCAGTAAGCTGCTATGCAATAACCCCAGACCCCCACAAACCAATTCTTTCAAGGGTTAAGGGAATTGGGCTGTGGGAGTCTGGGGTTATTGAATAGCAGGTTACTGGGCTTGAGGGCTAAGAAAAACGGGTTGTGGGGGTCTGGGGTTATAGACTTGCAGGTAAAAGTGCTTGAGGGTTAAGGAAATTGGGTTGTGGGAGTCTGCGGTTATTGCATAGCAGGTTACTGGGTTCGAGAGTTAGGGAAATAGGGTAGCGGGGTCCAGGGTTATTGACTCGTAGGTAATAGTGCTCGAGGCTTAAGGGAATTGGTTTAACGGGTTCTAGGGTTATCACATAGCAGGTACCTGGGCTCGAGGGTTGAGGGAATTGGGTTGAGGGGGTCTGGGGTTATAGACTTGCAGGTGAAAGTGCTCGAGGGTTAGGGAAATTGGGTCGTGGGAGTCTGAGGTTATTGCATAGCAGATTACTGGGTTCGAGAGTTAAGAAAATCGGGTTGTGGGGTCCGGGGTTATAGACTCGCAGGTAACAGTGCTCGAGGGTTGAGGAAATCAGTTTGTCGGGGACTGGGGTTATTGCATAGCAGGTTACTAGACTAGAAGTTTAAGGGAATCGGGTTGTGGAGGTCTGGGGTTATAGACTCGTAGGTAACAGTGCTCGAGGGTTAAGGAAATTAATCAATTTCCTTAAACCCTTAAAAACTCAGACCCCGACAAACCTATCGGGGTCCGGGATTGTTGCGTAGCAGGTTACTGGGCTCAAGGGTTAAAGAAATCAGGTTGTGGGGGTCTGGGGTTATAGACTCGCAGGTAACTGTGCTTGAGTATTAAGGAAATTGGTCTGTCAGGGTCTGGGGTTATTGCATAGCAGGTTACTGGGCTCGAGGGTTAAGAAAAATTGGGTTGTGAGGGTCTGGGTTACAGACTCGCAGGTAACAGTGCTCGAGGGTGGAGGAAATCAACCAATTTCCTTGAAACCTTAAAACCCTAGACGCCGTCAAACCTGTCTCGGGTTGGGGTTATTGCATAGCAGCTTACTGGGCTCGAGGGTTAAGGGAATCGGGGCGTCGGGGGTCTGGGGTTATAGACTCGCAGGTAACAGTGCTCGAGGGTTAAGGAAATTAACCAATTTCCTTAAACCCTTGAAACCTTGAAACCCCAGACCCCGTCAAATCTTTGGAGGTCTGGGGTTATTGCATAGCAGCTTACTGGGTTCGAGGGTTGAGGGAATCGAGGCGTCGGGGGTCTGGGGTTATAGACTCGCAGTTAGCAGTCCTCGAGGGTTAAGGAGATTGACCAACTTCCTCAAACCCATAAAACCTTGAAACCCCAGACCCCGTCAAACCTGCAGGGGTCTGGGGTTATTGCATAGCAGCTTACTTGGGTCAGGGGTTAAGGGAATCGGGGCGTCGGGGGTAAGTGGTTATAGACTGGCAGGTAACAGTGCTCGAGGGATAAGGAAAATAACCAACTTCCTTCAACTCTTAACACCTTGAAACCCCAGACCCCGTCAAACCTTTGGGGGTCTGGGGTTGTTGCATAGCAGCTTACTGGGTTCGGGGGTTGAGGGAATCGGGGCGTCGGGGGTCTGGGGTTATAGACTCGCAGTTAGCAGTGCTCGAGGGTAAGGAAATTAA
>WSXT02026036.1:0-13917 GCA_011762715.2 Neuroterus valhalla | reverse complement strand
TGTAAGGAATTGGAAATACCACAGGATTTACGTCAGTTATTGCTTAGAGGCTTATTATGAGAGTTGGGGTTATTGGGTCTTTCGGGAAGGATTTCATTCGAAGGGTTCAAAGTCAGGCGATCTTCTGTGGAAAGGGAAAATATAGATATGTAATAATCCCAAAAGATTATGCATGAAGTAAAAAAAAAATTCACTTTCCACGTGTAAATCCACGTGGAAAGTGTAACTTTCGCTGTTCAATGTATACCGCACGTAGAAATCCACGTGTAAAATATGACTTGGAAGAAATTTGTCCGTCATATTTTGCACGGGGAAATGCACTTGTAAATTTGCGTGTAAAATGATACTCATGAGATATTGAATTCGAGTAAAGATCCATCTGCAGACATTAGGTGTTTACACAGAAAAATTAATGTGAAATTTCGTTGCAGTTGATGTTCTTGTGGGTGAAGTTGGGTCGTAATAAAAGAAGAAACAATATAGTTGTCATGGTTACTTCATTCGATTCTTTGTTGAACTTTAAGGAAGTGAGAGTGAATTTTTGTTGCAAATAAATTTTTTTCCAGAATAGATGTAAAGATTAGATTTAGATTTCACTGTGTAAGGAATTGGAAATACCACAGGATTTACGTCAGTTATTGCTTAGAGGCTTATTATGAGAGGTGGGGTTATTGGGTCTTTCGGGAAGGGATTTCATTCCAAGGGTTCAAAGTCAGGCGATCTTCTATGGAAAGGGAAAATATAGATATGTAATAATCCCAAAAGATTATGCATGAAGTAAAAAAATAATTTACTTTCCACGTGTAAATCCACGTGGAAAGTGTAACTTTTGCTGTTCAATGTATACCGCACGTAGAAATCCACGTGTAAAATATGACTTGGAAGAAATTTGTCCGTCATATCTTGCACGGGGAAATGCACTTGTAAATTTGCGTGTAAAATGACACTCATGAGATATTGAATTTGAATAAAGATCCATCTGCAGACATCAGGTGTTTACACAGAAAAGTTAATGTGAAATTTCGTTGCAGTTGATGTTCTAGTGGGTAAAGTTGGGTCGTAATAAAAGAAGAAACAATATAGTTGCTGTGGTAACTTCATTCGATTCTTTGTTGAACTTTAAGGAAGTAAGAGTGAATTTTTGTTGCAAATAAATTTTATTCCAGAATATATGTAAGGATCACATTTAGATTTTACTGTGTAAGGAATTGAAAATCTCACAGGATTTACGTCAGCTATTGTTCAGAGGCTTATTATGAGAGTTGAGGTTATTGGGGCTTCCGGGAACAGAATTTAATTCGAAGGGTTCAAAGTCAGGTGATCTCCTGAGGGAAGGAAAAATATTGATATGTAATAACCCAAAAAGGGTATGCATGAAATAAAAATATGATTTACTTTCCACGTGGAAAGTGTCCTTTTAGCTATTTAATTTATACCGCACGTAGAAATCCATGTTTAAAATATAACTTGGGGGGAGTTCATCCAACATATTTTGCACGTAGAAATGGACTTGTAAATTTGCGTGCAGATTCATGCTCATGAGAAATCATGACAGTAAATTTTTCCGCAAAATACACGTGGAAATCTACGTGAAAATCCGCGTGGATTTTCCCAAATTGACACTTCAATATACACGTGTAAATCCACGGGCAAATCCACGTGGATATTTTCAGTAGGGACCCAGAGCTCTCGCACCTTTCACAGCGACATTGAGACCAACTGCTAAAACAAGGCTCCCCTCAAAATACGATGGCGATTTTAAGACAAGGAGAAACGTAAACATTCAGGTTTCTCCTAAGCCCCATGATCTGATTGAAATGGATGCTACCCTACGTGAAAATCTCTCAGAGGATACAGACCTCTGAACCATCATTTGTTCAGTTCATGATGCGGCGAGAGCTTTGGCTGATTCAAATCGGAGGTCCGAACCAACGATTGATGAGAAAAACCAAAGCATATGCCAAAATACTAACACAAATACGGTTGAAACTGTTAGGGACAGTTCGTAAGCGATAAGAATTTTAGAGCGTTCAGCACTCCGCGTAAGCCCGGCCACACCACAAGGTGATATGCGTCCGACTCTCTTAAGTAGGGGATTATCTTTTTATTTGATAAATCATTTTGTAGCATCATTTCCATCATGATTTCCATCCACAAATTCAGCTGAAAAGGAAATTATTTCCATCTCACTCAATTCATTAATTAATGCTATTTCTATTGAATAACACTACATTCTTTATCAAGTTCACGTGAAAATTATTCAAACCAAAAACTCCACCAGTATCTAGATATCTTGTGCCTTCGTCAGCAACTAATTCTTTCAGCACACAGTTAGCCAGAAAGGGAGTAGCGCTGTTCCGTAAGAAGTAGTTGGCAATTAATAATTTTGTAACTCTCTACAAGGTCCGTATAGGCAAACGATTCTTCCTACATCTATATCTTTCTGATCTATCAAAATTCAACGTAACATTTTACTTTTATTCGCTGCCATACAGTTACTGACTATGGAGTTTTAGACTGACCATGAGAAGGTTATTCAACAATTTTTTAGTAAAGATAGGACCAGAGGCACTGAACAACTATTTGCAACGAAGTTCTTCTCCTCGACTCACGTATGACTGGATAATAGAGCTAATATACCGGTAGACCATTTGAGAACAGCTGTTTGCTCTTATTTGGAAGTCAACGCATATAACCGAGAAATTTATGTAGATAAATCTCCATTGGAAAATTTTCCGAAAGAGTCGAGAGATTCTTCTCTGAAAGGGGGATGTACGACATAACGTCCCTCTTGAGTGCGCCAATGCGCAGGCCTAGACTCACAATATAGGACCCGAATGAATCCTACCGGACCTAAGTGATGGTGCTGTTATAGATCCAGAAGGCCCTTGGCACAATTTTCATAACGAGAGCAAGCCATAATAGTCAATAATAAATCACTCACTTCTTTACAGACACCATAATTGAATCAACTTGTACCCCTGCCACACCTATCAAGACTTTACCAGTCGCAGTCATTTCATTCATAACAGGAAAGTGCCCAGGTCGAAGAAAACTCTACAGGAGATTCAACTACAGATTTTTTATCTACAGATACAAAAGTGGCATTCGAACATTGACCAAGGAAAGGGCGTACAATTATTTCCCGAACTTCATACGCACAAATTTTAGTTCTATCAGTAGCGCAAGTCGTAATACTTTGGTAACATTGTGAACTGAGTGGAGAACCAGTGGGTGTAGCGTGTAAACATGCGTCATTTGAATTCGTATTACTAGATGCACTGGCAACATTCTCAGTATTAGTAGTCTGAATAACTGAATATTGATTTTCTTCCCTTCTGCAATTATATTGTTCATATGGAGCAGTAAGAAAGATACCTCACATAAGTATAGTAAGAGCGTGTTTAATTGTGATGTGTTTCATTCAATTTGAGGACTCATCGTAATAATTATATCTTCAGAACTCGGTTACTATCATGACTCGTCCCCAATACTTGGGAACAATACTCACAAATACTGAACACTTATTTCACTTCCAATCGTAATTCTTTTTTCGACAAAAAGGTGAAATTAAAGAATCATAGTCCCTAAGGAACATGGACCTTAGAGTCAGAGAATTTATGTCGCAAAGACTTGATCAACATTACGAATTTGTGAGTAAAAAGTTGCAAGGAATAGCAGACAAATTTGAATTCCAAACGGTCTTTATCATTATGATTGTAAATTCCACAGGTTCAAGTGTTATGTAAAAACTTTCTATATTACTGAGAGTGAGGCAGAGACAGGTTTTCTGGGCAGTGGTGTTAGAAGAAATGTTATTTTTTGTCTGAACTGAAAGATAAGGAAGAAAATCCAAATTACCTCTCTTGTAGAATCGCGCGCAAACCAAAACGATGCACTTTCATATAGATTCCAAAAAAACAGCTCAGAATGTCTTTGTGTGTGAAATAAACTCTTATTATGCTTCTGACTGCGTACAGACCCTATTGGTACCTACCGCGGTAAATTTTCACTTTCTAGTGTATTCGTTAAGAACATTTGTACTCGTAAGCGAAATTCAATCTGAGAAAAATAGAAATTGTTAAACGTGTAATGCGAACAATGCAAGCTGAACGAGGAATCGAAACCGGGATTTGGGCAGTAGAGTCACATACTTCCGATGCAATACTAGTCATTACACCCTAGTTGAAATTAAACAACCTCTTACTTTTCTATCTGAACAATATAATTGCATGAGAGAAGAGAATCAAGATTCAGTTATGCAGACTACTAATACTGAGAATGTTGCCAGTGCATCTAGTAATACGAATTCAAATGATGCATGTTTACACGCTACACCCACTAGTCCTCCACTCAGTTCACAATGTTTCCAAAGTATTACGAATTGCGCTACTGATAGAACTAAAATTTGTGCGTATGAGGGTCGGGAAATTATTGTACGCCCTTTGCTTGGTCAAAGTTCGAATGCCACTTTTGTATCTGTAGATAAAAAATCTGTAGTTGAATCTCCTGTAGATTGCGTAGATGGCGTCCGTAAATGATTAAGAGATTTATTTTATTATTATCATACTATTAGGCCAAATCCCTTTCGGGGTAAGCTTAACTCGTTCACATTTTATTATTGTGAACGAATTATTATAGGTTGTTTATACACTGAGTCGGTCACCAGGCGACTGCAGGATCCTGATCAAAATTCTTATTAACTCCTCAAATGAGAGCCAGTCGAATTTTGAAACTATCAGTTTTTACACAAAAATATAACACGATTGGACTTAAGAAAAATTTGAAGAATACATTCGTAACAGGAAAGCATGAATTTGCAAGGAGATTTCCATGCAAGACCGCGAAAAATTCAAATTTCCAACTAGAAAACAACTCATCGACTCAGCAAAGTTCAAGTATACAAAAAATGTGAATTCTCAATAACCAAACAATGTCGTAATAAATAAATTTCAAGTCAAGTTTTTAAGGAATAAATATTGGGTACTCATCCTGGTACAATCGTGTAGCTCTGTTATTTAAAGATCCTTCTATAATGAAAATATGAACTTTTACACGAAAAATACTGGACAGTCACATATTTCAAAATATTCGAAAGAAGTGATGCGTATAAGGGAGATCGGTATGAGCAAGTTGTAATATTGACTATTATGGCTTGCTCTCGTTACGGAGATTGTGTCAAGGGCCTTCTGGATCTATAACAGCACCATCCCTTAGGTCTGGAAGGATTCTCGGAATTACTATTCTGAAATACGACACATGTGTAGTAGAATCTGTAATAAAATCTTTCATTGTTCGATTTGAATATTTTACAATTCACTGAACAAGCATGTTTCATAATTGACTTACACAAAAACGAATAGATGGACGAATTACAATGCTAACTGAAACATTATGTATCGTACGTTCAATTTTCACCTTTGGCTTGCATTTTTGGGAAAAGTTTCACCCACATGTCATATTCCAATCCTGCTTCACATATTTTAACAAACATTTTGCGCATTGATCGTTCTCTTCAAAATAGCTGTACATATTAAGCAGCATCAAAAGAAACTAAAATTTCTTCATAATTTTTAGTACTTGACATGCATAAAAATAAAAAAAAAATTTACTGTACGTACATCCACAATGTTTCAATGTGTTTATAGTGAAATCGATATCAAATGTCTAACATTGTAAATTATTTACCGACGGCAGTAGCTATGGCTGTAGAATTAGCTCGGTGGTAATTCTTGACTTGCTGAGATCTCGAATGTTAAGCACAGATGGGTGCGATTAGCGTTTGGATAGGTGATTATACGGGATTTTCGCTTAGGCGTGTTTTGACTACGTCAAACTAATGTCAAGCGGAAAGGTTTGACGCCGATGCGATGATGGGTGTGTGTATTTGAGTCTATTAGATGTCTACATCGAAGTCCATCCGTCGATAACTGAGAATTTTGATTGTTTGCAGTCTTCCACTGTCCTGACCGAATTCTCAGGTGAATTGATTCGTTTTAAATCGAAATTCTGTTGCGTACGGAATAGATTTTAGGGATGGAGCAATCAATCCATTAAGTATGAAAAGCATTGTTCAGAGGATTATTATAAGAGATTTTGGGATTTTTAAGGATTTTGGTCAGGAATTCGAGTTAAAGGTTTCAAGTATCAAACGTCTGGTGATCTCCTTCAGTAGGAGGAAAATATAGATATTTGGAAACCTGGAAAGCGTACACATTAAGTAAGAACACGATTTAATCTCATCTCATCTAGACATCGGTACGTTATTTTTCAAACAGAATTATTTGCAAATGAACTCCGTAATTCCGTCGTCATACATGTTGTCAGGCGAAGCAGACCTAGCACGAATTTTGTCACGCGAAAGTGCGATATTCAAATCTAATGGAAGATTGAAGAAAGGAGGGTATGAAGCGAGAGAGAGAGAGAGAGAGAGAGAGAGAGAGAGAGAGAGAGAGTGGATGGCGTATGTGCAAAAGGCATTGACTCAACCCGCGGCGCGTATCTTTGGATTCATTGCTTATGCAAACACGGTTCCGGGTGGAGCTCGATCGCGACCAAATGGCTTCCTTTGCAAAGCCTCCGTGGAAACTTCGAAACTCGTACTCTACCGATTCCTATCGAACCGAATCGAGAGGATCGTTCAACATCGCCGATTCTTATCGAACAGAACCAGGATGAATCTCGTATTTTTTCACCAATCAAAATCGAACGACCTCGCCGCGAGTGTGAGAAAGATATTTACATAAAACGACGTTGAATATAGCCCTAGAAAAAAACCAGCTGAGTTCGACAAGCATCGAAATTAGAGATGAGGCCACCATGGCATGTTTCCATGGCGACTAACTACAAAAATAAGTCGAATATGAAACTTTCTGCATTTATATTATTGAAAAACAAATATTTTCGATCGAATTTGAATAGATTTCCGAGCCACCTAAGAAAAGGCGAATCCCAACAATTCATCCGTACTAAATAAACATCTTCGACAATACATGCGAGAAGGGTCCGCACTTCTCGAAAGTGTGCAAAATTTTTGCTCTTAAAAAAACGCCGTCCCTTTCCCTCTGGACAGAGATTCCCCTGGAAACTCAAGAAAACTCAATTCTACAAAACTATTGAATTCAGAGACCAAATGTATCAAATTTAATACGCCAACTTTAGTCTTGTCTTCTCATAGTTTTAAATCAAATAAAAAAGGATTAACCTGCTGGGATTTCCAAACTATCTTTGAATTCAAACCATACGAGAAACCACCGAAAAAATTTATAGGAGCAAGAACGTGGTCTTCTGACTATGGTTTTCTGCTTTTTTTCTGACTGAAAAGTCAAAGAGACGCTGAAAATCTAGACAAAACCATAAATCCTTATTATTCCTATAAGAAAAGATAGCTATAAACAAAATACTTTGTTGAACAAAGGAATCGCTCTCACTGAAAAACAGGCAACAACTTGAAATTTTTAGAAGAAACTGCTACCTTTCCCATTATTTATGCAATAGAAAATTGATATGAATTTAATCTCATTGTGTAAACAATCATTTTTGATAACTTTATATGATAAGTGCCTCGCTTTATTGACACGCAACTAAACACTTGTTTCTTTCTAAAATAGGAAACGAATTCATTTTCTCAATTCAAAGTGATTACTTACTTGATCATGTTGAGTTGATTGAAGTAAATCAGCGTGTTGATCAAAAGATAGTATATATTAGAAAATTATTTGGTTAAAGTAATTTGGTTGATTGAACCAAATGCTCCAATTTTTTGCACTAAACATGGCAACATGGAAAAAGTGAAATCTGCAGTAATATTTGGAAACATTCTGAAGGCAAGTGAAACCTCCAGTTTAAGTGTTCAGACTGGTGCAGGAATCTCACCTCAAAATATAATATTGATTGGTGAACCCTGCACAAAATGTATAAAAAGCTTTTTAGTCAAATTTGTCGAAATTTTGATGAAAGTGATGCTTATAAAAAATTAGAAGTAACCAGAACATTTTAGCAAACATGCTTCTGGAACATGAATTAAAATTAAATTTGTAATAGAGGAAGTAGGCATATACGCTTTACTAGGCTCTGATCTGACGAACAATCCTTTCACGGAAAATATCATTCCTCCTCGAAGAAAACAGGCTATATTTTTCAAAAACACAAAGAATTTCAAACGCTAATGCTACTGTATCTGTGAGTTTTGATTAATGGATTCGCTGAGTAGGTTAAGTGTCATAGGAAACTCTGATGTATGTTGAAACTACTTAAATACGAATTTGATTTATTCGTTTACTAGAATACATCCAATAAGTTGGATTTTAAATAAACGATGAGTATTATTGAACTGAATAATAGCCACATTTATTTCCACCAGCAGTAGAAAGGAATTAAACCATAAGCGAAAATGCATTTTACCAATTCTCATTGATCACCCACCTTCTCACCTCCGTTAAGAAACTATTATGGCATGAAGATTCTCAAAACGCCGAATCAGCAAAAATCCCTAACAGTTACATGCTATCACAAGTCATGTTGGAAAATAACCCAAATTTGAAGTTATAGTCGAACGAGCTCTTCGGTACCCTTCAGATCTCAACACCTTTCTAGTAAGTGTAAGGCACCCGTCCGCTGTTTGGAGCAGTTCATAATACCTTTTTACTCATTTCAATCTCTTGGCTTCCCTTGTTTTCTACCTTTCGAAATCCCTCTCGCACAATCACTTACACTTTTGCCTTCCCCCTCCTCTCCTGAGCACTCTTCTGACACATAGTCGCACAATACCACTTTGTACTACACAATCTACTGTAACGTGAGGTTACAGTAGGACCCAAAATTAACCCATCCCTGAGCTGGGCCCAAAGGGTTGAGATCCGATAAATGATGATCGTGGCCGACGAGTCCCGAAATCCTGATAAGCAGGGCGTCGACCACTGATCGACAGTCTGCTACCTAATCGCGTTACGCGAGGGACAAGTTTCCCGAAACCGCTCGGTACCCAAGTGTGTGTCCCAAAGGAAGGTGCCATCCTGAGGTGAGACGATGGTGAAGTCGAAATCCAGACAACTAGTTACCAATCCTGGCCTGGTGCCTCAACACTCTGAGTTAGTGAAATAAACCTTATGTTTTGAGATCATCTCGTTTTATCACTGATTACACCTTATCTCAGCTTCCCTTTTTCCCCCTTTTCTCATGTTGCAACCAATTTCCGGGCAGTTGGCTACGATTTGGCGCCCAACTATTGTTACCGACCATGCATACCAATTCCTATTCCTTAAATGCCCAAGAATTCAAATCCCCCGCTGAGACAGGAAACGCAACAGACAGACAGAATTTTTACCATGAAGAATATGTTTTCACTTTAATTTGAATGACCAGAATAAGACTTTGGTGTTGTGTTTAGAAGAAATAATAATAGGAAATCTGAAGGCAGTATAGAAAATAACCGCCAAAGTCGAAATTTAACAAGTGAAAGTGACCCATTAGCAAAAACAAAATAAACCCGCGATGAAAGATAACACGGCAGAGCGACCGTGAAATGTCAACTACAATCCTAAGATCAAGGCTAAGCGTAGCTTGATGATTTGAATTTAAATCGCAAAATAAAATCAGTTCGGAAATTGATACGCAGAGAAATATAATTGTAGAGGTTTCAGGAAGTAAATATTCATTCAGAATGTAAAATATAATAAATATGACATTGATGCATACAAGGAAAAATGGAATAGAAATATATAAAAATAGCTAAAATAAATTCAAATCAATTCTGCGAAAAAGTAGCGAGAGAATGGAGAAACACATGAAACTCAGGTCGGGGAAAATTAAAGTAACAAAAACAACAGAGCAAAACCAAACCAGACAATTTGGCATTTCCTCATTTAGATTCCCAAATAATAATACATTAGGGCCAAGAAACTGAAGAATAACAGAGAGAATTTAGGGATTTCGCATGCAGGAATACCAGAAGTGTATGAGGGAAATATGAATAGGGATACAAGCAATGAGAGAAAAAATGGACAAGAGAGAAATGAAATACCAGAAATAGTCATACAAGAAGAAGAGGTACAATCAATTAGGGATGGTAATAGAAGAAATGAGACTTGCGAAATTGACTCATTTCTCAATACAAACACTCGCATGATTAATAGATCATTTAATAGCGTATGAGGAATTTTCAAGTCGAGAGAAACAAAAGGAAAAAAGCGCGAAATCAGGGAAAGACAACACAGGGCACAATTACGCAAAAAAAATGATCTGAAGGCACACAGTTCTTTCGATTCCTAGGACAATATAGGCGAAAATGAAAAACAAGATAGGTGGATAAATTTTAGAGAAAGATTAACGGATATGAAGTTAAATGGAAAAATAGTAACAGAACAAAGTGTACATCAGACAGTACATTTTGATTCAGAAATAGATAATAGTAGAATATTTCCTAGAAGCCAGAAATTAGGGGACAGAAATTTTGAAAATCGAAATTTATAAAATTACGATCATGGTCAAGGGTCACGCAATAAATTTCGAGAAAGCCCGAGGAGGCTGGAAAATGAAACTTATGAGGTTAGAAGTGAATCAGAGGACGGAAATGAAGAGTTCAGACATTCAGAGCTGAGAAACGGAACGCGTAGATCAAATTATTCGCAAAAAAACGAGTATCGCGATAATATTAAGTGGACAGACTTAGTACAAAATCGACCACAAAATGACCCCGCCCAACCAGCTAAAAATTTAACAGCTGCATGCTTCCCATTTGACATGATAAAAACACCCTTCCAGATTATGACAAATTGGTCCTTCAAGTTTAGGAATAGTAAACGAGGATATCAAATTTCAGATTTTGATATACTAGAAAACGTAGATGCAATTTTTTTGGATGAGGCTCTTGAGTGGTACCGTGTCACACGGCATACCTGGGACTTATTGCGGGATTTTAAAACAGACTTAATAAAAGTATACATGGGTGAAAAATTTCCAGAGGAAAATAAAAATAAAATAAAGTCTTATCACCAGAAAGCTGATCAAGATATTCATGCCTATTTCACGGAGATCAGGAAATTATTTGCTAAATTACATGCGAGAGAAGGATTAGAGTGGGAATTAGGGAGAAATTACAAGAATCTGAGACAGGCAAAAAAGTGCTAAAACTTTTGCATATGGAGGATTCGAGTTAAGATCAACTTGTAATACGTATTTTCGATATATTTTTAAATGAGGAATTCAAATCCGTTTCCCTCGATATGACATCGTTACTGTTTTTTGAGTAAAAACACGCGTTTTCAACGAGCTTAAACAAAAAAAATACGTTTTTTTTTCGCTAACCAAATTTTATTGCTGAATATATTTTAATGTATGATACATGTTTTTTACGTATTCTTTAACGAGGAATCCGAATCTGTTACCTACGGTACGATATTTATACACTTTTCCGGTGGAAATCGCGACTTTCCGCTAAAAATCCACGAAAGTCGCACTTCTAGCAAGCAAAAAGTAATATATTTCCTTTGCTCGAGCATGTGACACACATGTGTAATGTATTTTTCAACGAGGAATCCGAATCCGTTACCTACAGAACGATATTTATATATTTTTTTTTTTTGTGGAAATCACGATTTTTCTATGAAAATCCATGAAAATCGTACTTCTGGCAAGCAAAAAGTAATACGGTCCCTTTGCTTGAGCATGTGATACACATTTGTTATATATCTTTCAACGAGGAATCCGAATCCGTTGCCTACGGAACGATTTTCATACATTTTTCCGGTGGAAATCACGATTTCCCTATGAAAATCCACGAAAATCGCACTTCTAGCAAGCAAACAGTAATACAGTCACTTTGCTTGAGCATGTGACACACATTTATTATGTATTTTTCAACGAGGAGTCCAAATTTGTTGCCTACGGAATGATATTCATAAATTTTTTCGGTGGAAATCGCGATATTTACATCATAAACAAAAATATTAACATGAAATTAAAAATACTTTATTTAACTTTCCTATAGTAATTTCATGCAGAAATTATATTTTCCTGTGAGAGAATATAAATGATATGAACGATATTTCAATCATGTAATTCATAAAGATTCACATTCAATGACAAGTATACACAGTTCCAAAATTTCTGACTAATCTCAATTTTGAATTCATTTTTGAAATCACCCTCAAATCAGGGAAAATACAGACCATCCATTAAATCATACAAAAAATAATGCCATTCACAAAAATAGAAACATTTTCATAATTCAAAGTTATTGATGAAATTTTGATCCTATTACCTCAGGTGCAGATCACAAAAACATTGCATATAGAGAGGATACAGCTTGTTGTAACTCGATTTGAGTGAACCTTTCGGAATATATTTTTTCAAATAATGAATATATTTGTTTTGGGTCGAATATTACAAAACCTCTCATCTCTTGTACATTTCATTATTATGTCGCAGAAAATAAGAGAAATATATGAGTAAAATACGGCGGATCTGGCGGATTTGGTGTGGGGGTAATGGTGGGGGTCCCCGGTGGATACGGATATGGCGAATTCGGGGTGGAGGTAATGGTGGGGGTCCCCTGTGGATACGGATCTCGCGAATTTGGGGTGGAGGTAATGGTGGGGGTCCCCTGTGGATACGGATCTGGCGAATTTGCGGTGGGGGTAATGGTGAGGGTCCACTGTGGATACGGATCTGGCGAATTTGGGGTGGGAGTAATGGTGGGGGGTTCCCTATGGATACGGAACTAGGAAATTTGGAGTGGGGGTAATGGCAGGTGTCTCCCATGGATACGGATCTGGGAAATTTGGAGTAGGGGTAATGGCAGGTGTCCCCTATGGATACGGATCTGGCGAATTCGGGGTGGGGGGTAATGGTTGGAGGTCTACTGTAGGGGACGCCTTATGTCTAATCTAGCTTTTCAAACAGAAATTTCTAATCATATTGAACTAATTATTGTAAATTTATTTCCTGTTATGCATAATGAAAGTTAAAGGGAAGGTGAATGAATCAGAACGACTCTTTCTAGGTGAAATGGTTTCTATTCAGTTTAAAAAAAATTACACATATAATCATAATTCTAACGATATAAATGAAGGTACCTGAGAAACGTAGTAAAAGAAATCACATCGAAATCCTTAACTCTATCCTAGTATAATTGTACGCGTATGAAGTAGCAAGACGAATCATTACAAATATAATTATTAAATATTTTACAATAAAAGAGAGAACCACCTATACATTATGAATACATTATTTACAAAAGGTATGCGATCGTTTTCTAATAGATTGTCAGAAAAGATATCAACAAAATGACGCAGAGTACCACCATTACACATATGATAAAGAAACATGATGCAAAACTGACCGCATATATTTGAAGACGTGCTCTGTAGTTGCTTTGTGTTCCATCTGTAGAGGGTAGAGTTTCTTCGTAGACTATGAAGAATTGTAGGAAGAACAGGTGGCGCCCCGCAACTGTCAAAGAAGGAGCCTCGACCGTTGACGTCGATATGGATTCCGACGCAGTGGGGACCAGGCTGAGTGTGGTCATCAGTGTTAATGACTATTGCAGCCGGTCTTGTCCAGGTTTTTGCAATTTAATCCGCTGGGTACACACTAATCGTGGGTACTTTCAAAACCTGAATTGCCTGCAATATCTCTAGACTGTTTATCTTTAATAGTTACAATTTCGTAGGCACAGGGCATAGAAGCAGTTGTTTTACTCAAAGATTCTGCTTTCACTTCAACACCATCTGGGACTAAATTCCTAGCTATGAACGTTTTACCATGTGTTGTCCTTTTGTTTGATAGTTTGCGAAGAATTTCTTCTTGTCGTTTTTGTCGAAGCCACTGACGAAGTTTCATGGCATTGTTGAGAGCACACCTGAACATTTCTTCCTTTTTGACTCCATGGTGGAAACAGAAATATTTTCTATCGTCGAG